>VMDR010001607.1:0-118807 GCA_007922815.1 Macrotus californicus
GATTTGCTCAGATCTGTGTTCGTATGTTCTCTGATGTTCATAGTTGGATATATAATTTGAATGAATAAATAAAATCTTGATTTAGTTATCCTATCGTGCAAGCTTATGTGATTGGAAGGCTTTGCATGCTATAAAAGATATTGCCTTGTAATATATTATTTTCCTCTTCAAACTTACCACACAATTTTTAAATAGTTTTTATAATAATTAAGATGACTTGAGGGGTATTTATTTGCCTGGTTGCTATGGATGAGTGACTGTGCCTTGATACAGGATAAAATGTAAGCAAGTTCAAGAATAATTTTAGATGAGTTCATGCATGATCAAACCCTAATGAGTCGGGACAGGAAAGAGGCATTTCCAGGGCAGGTCAGCGTGTGGCAGAGGTCGGTAGCTCCAAGAAACCTTCATGTCTAGGTGCTGTATGCCAAGTGGCAAGTAGGATTCCAGCCAAATCTGAAAGCTTATTTGAAAGTATTCTTAGTTTAAGAACTTCAACAATGCACCAGGTGCGCCTCCTACTTAAGCAGTGATTTTCCCAGGAGTGATGTTTTGACCCTAAAGTGACTTGCGTGGTTTCTAGAAGAATGAGGTTACTGATAGAAATTATTCCCTTTTGCCAGGGATGATGTTAGTACTGCAGGGTAATTGCTTAAAGGAAACTTTCTCAGAGAAGGCAGATGCTAGGTGCTTATTAGTATGGTAGCTTTCAACATTTAAGGTGTGAAGAGAAGACCAGACCACCCCAATAATTCTTGGGCATTTTATACAGCAAAGGAAATGCATTAATGTTATTACAATGGGCATGCCATATTTACACCTTGACTCGGAGGTATAATGTTCATGTCTTCATTTATGTAGGGTTTTTTTGAGCGTTTCGGGGGACAGTTAGAAGCTTTTAGAAGTGTTTTATTATTATGAGGGGGAGAGGTTCTTTTCAGCTCAGGTAGGACAGGGCTGGATTGAGACTTACGGCCCACTGCCTGTTTGCGAGGTAGCTTTCCCTCGGCCCTTGGTTGGGGGCAGCACTGGCACGCCTTCACCCCGGCACACCTGCCCTGCCCTCTTTGAGGCTGTCTCAGCGGGGAAACGCTCATCCTGACTCTGGGGTGGGAGGCGGAGGCCTTGGAACCGTGGAGATGGGAGGTGAAGGGGCAGCGGCTCCCGTCTCTTTCCTGGTGCCTCAGAGGTTCTTGTGTGTGACCTGGGCTGGGTCCAGCGTCTCTGTTTCCCTTTTAAATTAGTCGTTTAATAAAGGCAAAGTTGTTTCTCTTTTTGACACTTCAAGTCTCAAACCTAAAGGGCGGTTCTGTCTTGCATTTGCCTTCGCATTTTAAATCTAATTTATTCCAAAGGTTGCAGGGATGAGCATGAAATATACTGGGATGAGGTTGCTTCTCCCCAGCTCAGTTTTTCTTGTGCTGCACTTTGCACCTTTCTTTCTCGCCACTTTTGATATTTGTTTTAAGACTTCATTTCATACTCGTTTTCTTTGTGTTTGCAGGTATGGCGCAGGCTCAAGGCCGGGTGAGAAGATACGTCAAGGCCTTTTGTAAAGGCTTTTTCGTGGCGGTGCCGGTGGCAGTGACCTTCCTCGATCGGGTCGCCTGCGTGGCAAGAGTGGAGGGAGTGTCGATGCAGGTGACAACTCGTATGACTTCATTCTTGCTGCGTGCGCTTTATCGCCTCTCACGCACCAGAGCTGAGCGTTGCCTGCGTCAGTTCTGGGCTGGGAACGGAAAGGTTTTAAAAAGATCTTGAACTGAAATATAATGTAAGAACTTTTCGTTATAAAGCCTTCTGGTGTAGTCATAATCAGAGGAGAGGCGGATCAAAAGAATGACCACGTTGTTCTCTCCATCTTTCGTTTTTTCAAAGGCATTGTAAACGGAGATTTAAGGACATTTTACTTAATGATATCATGGTCTGCGGATATGGCTTGGGATTTGAAGATATTTTAATTAATCCCATTTGATTCCATATGTAAACATCTTTTAAAGACCAAATTATTAGGGCAGATACATGTGGGGGGGCTCCGCCTGCAGAGCCACCCCCTCCTCCCCCCTGCCTTGGCCACCACGGATGAGAATAAGTCTACCAGGACAAGATCTGCTTGGGGAGGCAAGGTAGTGGAACTCTCAAAGGAGAAGGGCCTGGAGCCTGTTCCTCAGTGGGCTTTTATTGTGTTTAATTTGCACAGGAACACAGGTAAAGCTCATCAATCATTGTCAGGCAGTAAGGATCAAACAATAGATATACAAAGAACTATGAGGGCTTATTCTGAGTCAGGGTCAGTTAGCTTTTGGGAAACAAACTCATTCTATGCTCAGATCCATATCATTTAAATTGAGGGTATGTGCAAAGCAGGTTTCACAGGATTTCATGCATTCTTTCTTAGGCTGGAAGGACCCTGGGGAACCTTCCATTCCTTCCCAGGGCTCCAGCATTGTTTCAGGCTTAAGTCACATGGGGGAAGTAAGGCAGCCAAGAGATTAGGAGACTTCTTGAAGACAGAATGAGGACTCAGACTATGTCAAAGCCTAGGGACAAGGGTCCATCACCCCCTTTTCTGGAGCCCCCAAGTCCTTCCCTGAGGGCCCCTTCATGACAGTGCCTGTCTTAGGTCATCCCTCCCTTGAGGAATCTTACCCGTCATTAGCTAACCTGTCATCCACGTGGGGCCAAGCAGGGTGAAGTAAAGGGGACAGAGGCAGTGCCCCTGCCAGGGAGATAAGCTTTGTCTCCTTAGTGGCTTATGGTCCCAAGGTCTCTCATTCAGCCTTAGCCACCAGGGGTTACAGCTTCTGAAACCAGGCAGGGAGGTTCCCAACAGATACAGGGTGGGTTTGGGTCAAATATATATCCAGTAGGTCGAAAAGTCTAGAGCACCAGTCCCAGATGGTCTAGTGTGTGCTTTAAGCATGTTGCTGACTGAAAAGTTTAAATGAAGAGCTTTGGAGTGGAGATTTCCAAGAGTTATATGCAAACGGTCTTCTAGAATAACTTAGAGAAAACTTTATTGTTCTAAAGTAGATGTCTAAAGTCTAGCTGTTTAAGTATATTTATGCAATTAAGAAGAATTTGCATTTTGTAATGTGGCTTGTTTTCTTCCATTATTGGCATGTTTTAAGTTCATGTATGATGCTAAGTAGCTGTGTAAAAGAAATAAGTAAAATGACTGTATAAACTTCTAAGAGCTTATGGTCATACAGAGAATAACCAATTTTGTGTGTGTGTGTGTGTGTGTGTGTGAGAGAGAGAGAGAGAGAGAGAGAGAGAGAGTTAAAACTCGTTAGGGGTCTGGGCATCAGCCTTGAGCAGTTAGAATGCATTTACCATATTGAAGATCAGCTCTCTTTCTGAGTGTGGGTACTCAGGGAGGTCCAGAGGGGGTGCTTGTGGGGTGAAGCTGAGGATCTCAAGGGGGGGCTGTCTTAGCGTTGACTCTGTGTCTGTCATTGGACGGCGCTTGGGGCCTTCTCCTGGGCAGGGGACTCCGAGCCCAACCCTTGTCTCTCTGGTTCTCTCCATAGCGGTCACCAGCCCCAAGCAAACTGGTCACTTACTTTGAAAGCAAAGCTCTTTTACTGCAGGGTCACAGAAGGGGAGGGACTTACAGGCATATGGCTTCATTCGCAAGTGCAGTTGAATGCACTTAACACAGACTGGATTTTGCGTTTCCTGTCTCTTTAGGTTTGAGTTCTCGGCAGGCCTCACCTTAGACCCGGTCCTTAAGGAAGGCTAGAGCGAGACTTTCTTGGTTGAGATTGTGAAACAAAACCTTTGTATGAGATTAAAACTGCCTTGTCCACGCCCACCCAAGGCCAGTTTTGGTTCCTTAGGTCCCTCAGAATCCATCCATCGGTCTGTGACTCTTAATAACAAATAATCACATTAGCAATGTTTTCTCCAGTTTCATTAGTGTCTCTTTGCTACACAACCATCACTCTCCTGAGATGGATTTTTCCAGAACATGACACCTCCTGACCTTGGTTCTGATATTCCAGGGAGTCATATGGCAATCAGAGAATCCCAGTCCTCTACCCCCTGAACACCTGTATTCATGGCTTCTGTTAAGAGGAATTTTACTACACTCACTAAAAAAATAAGAAATCAATCGTCTTATGAAGAAAGCGTTAAGTAGCGCCATCTGAAATGTCAGTCTGGGGATTAATATTAGTTTGCGGCAGAGACATTAGAGTTTCTTACGGTGTTCCCAGACCTTACTCCCCCGAATCCGGGCTTGTTACCTTGTCACGTGTTTGCTATGTTATGTGGAATTGTCTTGGCTGCTGGGTACGGAGAAGCAGCTTGCATTGACGTAGATGCACAGGGGGGGTTTATGGGAAGGCTGTGTGTGCCCACGAGGAAGGCAGGAGAGCGCGTCACCGAGGACAGGAGGACCGGAGCTTTGAGTGCTGCCAGGGGGCCCGGCTTCTCTGTTTCTACCGCCCACTTCTTGGCTTCACTATCGCAGGCCAGCTTTCCTCACCACGGAGGGCGCACGGCTGCTGGCAGCCCACAAGCCTCCACGTGGCCGATGTCGTCACCGCCCGAGGGAGAGCTCTCCTCTTGTCCTTGTTTCACTTGGAAAAGTCTCAGGGAAGGACTGTGACTGAGTCACTTGTGATGCACACCCTGGCCCATGCACACAAAGATCAGTTTGGCCAGCTTTGGACAGGTGCACACTCCCTGCCTGGGACTGGGCTGAGTGAGAACGTGATAGCGCACATCTGAATCCCATTGTTCCATGGGCTTTCAGGGTGACATAGCAGTGACAGCTCCCGGCAGGAGGGTGTGGGGCCGTTTTCAGAATAAAAAGGGAAAGGATACGCTGGGAAGAAAGGACAGATGTGGGTGTGTTCCCATTGTGACTGTACTTTAGGAATTTTAGACTACTTCTAAGTAGAATGGAAAATTTATTTACAATTCCATTAGATATCACTAAATCTCACTTAAAACAGGAGTGGAAGTTGCAGGAATGAGATATGGTTATTACTGAAGTCAGCATGTTTGAGGACATCTTTCCTGCTGCACGGCTTCAATGAGCAGAATGAGTTTAGACTGTGGGGTTTGGCAGGATTTTGGGCAACTGTTGGAAGACACCCCTGTCTTCACATTTACCTAATGATGCAAAGACTAAAATCGCTGGCAGGGTGTGTGGAGCTCTCTGGAAGTCCCTGAGCGTCCCGTGGGGAACACACCTGTTCCTGTTGACTTGGAGGCCTGCTATTGATTACTGGTGTGTGGCGGGTGGTTGATTTGGTGTGCGGGAAATGAGTACTCTGCATGTCTGGTGATGTCTCCTTTACCAAGGTTTAAAAGTGTGAAAGAACGGCAGAGATACGAGAGACAAAAAAAAACAAAAACAAAAAATACGTCGAGAAGAGGAAGAAAAGAAAAGAATATGGACGAGCTGGGTGACGGAGGAAATGAGACAGCTGAGCAGAGAGCAGGAGACAGGACCTGGAGAACAGTGAGGGAGAGGCTCAGGACAGGACCGTGCTCTGGTGAGAGGGTGGCCCGCCCTCAGACTTGCACCTTGCCTGGTGACACTCATGTGCTGCACGTTTGTGTGGACAGCCTGGAGCTGGGCCAGCTGCCACCCACTGCCTGTCTCAGTGCTCACCGCTGGAAGTGGGGGGCCCTGCGGAAAGAATTCACACTGGCGCAGGAGGGTGACCCTGAGCACCATTTGTCGCAAAGTGCTTGGGCTCCCCTGTGTATCAGGTAGAAAGGTCACATCGAGTCACTTCTGTCAGTTCAACCATGGGAGCAGTTCTGTGACTCAGGCCATTTTGGGGCACGGACAATAAAGAAAAGCACTGGTGAGTGTGACTTGGAACAGGGAGTCATTGTCGAGTGGCTGATAGGTGCAGCACACTCTTTCAGGTGCCACCGGGGGGATCGGATACAGGTCTGCCTTCAGGGCACCTCGACGTTAGCAGAGGAGGTTCGAGAATTAGTAGGTCGGGATGACAGGTGTGTGTTCAGATGCAGGAGATGTCAAGCTGTCAGACAGATGTCGGCTGATGCCTGGCAGGGACGTCCAGAAACGAGAACTGGCTCGGTTCTGTGCACTGTTTTGGAGAGTGGACCTGGCCATTTTAATCTGGAACAGAGTGGTACCAGAGAATACCAATGATCCCGGAGCCCTTTTGTGGCCGGCCGCCGTGTTGACCTTCACCCTGACAACGGCCCGCATGCAGATCTTTATTTCCCACCCACGAGTCTATGGAGTGACCAGAGTCACTCAGGAGCCACGGCTGCCTGGGCTGTCCTCTTCTTGAGGGTGATCGTGGGAGACAGGGGTGATGGGAAACACCCAGGACCCCTGAAAGCCTCGGTGCCTCTCTTCTGCCCACATTCCATGAGTCAGAGCAAGTCACATGGCCAAACCCAAAGTCAGTGGCTCGGGAAGTGTGCCTCACCCACAGGGAAGAAAACGTGGCAGGGGTAGGGAGGGCAGGAAGAATTGTAAAGACGCAAGTACATCTGTGACCGGCACCTTGACTCCAAGGACATGTGGTTGACCTCAGAGGCAACCTAAAATGTTGCTTTCACCTTTGAGTCTACCTGCACCAACACTCGGCTTCATTGCCCAAGGCTGACAAAAGCGGGATAGACTGAAACCCAAGCCGCCAAGGGCTGGAATGGATCAATCCATTGCCGACGTGTTTAGGTTGGAGACTGCCCCCGGCCTCTCGGATCGGCTCTTTAGAGTGGCTTTTCTGGAAGGTCACCCTGCAACTTAGAGACGTGTTATTTAAGAAAATCCAAGGAATAAATGATGGGATCTCATTAAAAGGGCATGTAATTCCAGTCCTTTGGAGCTTCTTGAGCAAATACTGTTATCGCTGCGTTGGAAACTCACTTGGAATAACAAATTTTTTTGTGCGAGCTGTGTTCATGTCTTTTACAAATTCTGTTGACTTAGGGTTTCACAGAAGCTCGTTTTCAGGATTCTTTCTTGTAAGAAATAATTCTTTATCTTTAAACGCTACTCAGTGGTTCTGTTTGTAGGTTTGCAACGTTAATTTGCAATTCGGTGGGTGCCTGGCCAGAAGGCTAGAGGTGATCAAATGTGGAAAGTCACAGCTAGTCGAAGACAAGTCATACATGAAAATGAAACTTTTTAATAACATAACTCTGTGGAAAATAGGAGTTTATAAAGCTTTTGATTTTTACAACTAGGGGTGTGTGGGCATGCTCACTGGACTGGGCGAGAGGAGCCCTTTCCTGTGCTGTGTGCACCGAGCGCTGGCCGAGAGGCGTGGCTCCTGACTGGCCGTCCATAGTGGCCATGCCCACGAGTGTGCGGGGCACTCCCACGGGTTCCTGAACAGTTCCTGTGAACGGGGCCCGTTTTCCTTTTCTAAGAAGCACCACGCTACTCAACCTTCATTTCACGCAGGAAATGAGGGCTGGTGTCGTGCACAGTTGAAACTCCAGGGGGAGCTTACGTCGGTGCAGTGCGGTTGTTCAAATCGAAAGTTCCTGGGCTTCCAGAGCCTTTTAGAGTAAAAACCGCCCTGGGGGTCATTTAACGACCTGGCACCTGGGGTTGAGGTCTGATTCCAGTGAGAGTGGCTGCCCCAGCGTCCCTGGTTCTTGCCAGAGGTGCGCGCATGCCTTGGGCGTTTGAAGTGACGACCTAAGACTTCATTCACAGAGTAAGAGAAGGAGGTGATTGTGAGCACGTTGTCCGGTGTTTGCAGCGACTGCTGCCTGGTTTTTGTCTAGTGCACCATTCTCTTCTTGCCATTCTGCATAGCCAGAAGGCACCGTGCCGGAAAACACAGTGCCATGTCTCCTGCTCTGACTTTGGAGAAAGACTTTGCCTGCAGAATATGTTAGAAAATTCGAGACTCTGAAGGGAGAGGTCTGTATTCCTCAGTAGCACACATTCGTTGGTTCAAAGTTGCCTTGACTTTCCCCGACCTGCCAATGATTCCGAAGAAGCTGGCTTGCGGTAAACCTGTTAGACTCCTACCTGGCTCTTCCTAGTCATTATCTTATTTCCCGCTGAGTTTAAAATTAAAAGTTCTGTCAAAAAAGCAAACACAGACTCCCGCGCTCTCTGTTTCTCCGTCACATTTATTTATTTTATTAAAAACACTGAAACCTACAGTGGGCATAATATTCAACAGTCATTATAGATCCTAAGTATTATTTTGAATTCCAAAATGCTAGATGCAACTAGAGCCTCAAGAGGAGAGATACATTGTGTTCCCCGTGGCAGAATTTCAGGCAGAGTTAGGGAGGGCTATGTTGCCTGCTGAGTTTGAACTTGCATTTCCTGGGGTGCTGACAGCTCTGCGTTCTGACCCCTCCCTGTGCTGGGCTGGCTCTGAATGCAGCCCGGAGGTCCTGCTGAAGTGCTTTTTAGCTTCCCCTTGCGCTTTCCTCCCAAATTACCTTTGGCTTGAAAAGTCCCACCTGAGGTCTTTAGCCCTTAGGATGTTACCAGTTTTCATGTGAGTCTGCAGCCTGTCGTGAACAGAGAATTCACGTGGATGAGTCTGTGTTCATAGCAGCCAGCGTTTGTGACGCAGAGACAGGTGGTGAGGGGTGGCTTTCTGATGTTCCTTCCTGGGATTCCCTCACTCCCTGTGGGAGCACAACAGTTTTGTGGGTGTAGCCAGGGTTCTCTCTGTTATTTAGACACCGACTTCACCATGCTCTTTTGTTTTTTAGCACTGAGGTAACTTCAGACTTCAGAAAAGCTGTAAGAGTTCTACAGAGAACTCCCATGGGCTCTCGACTCTGATTCACCGGTTTTCAGCGTCTTGCCACAGTTCTTTCTCTCTTCTTTGTCTTTCTCTCCTCCTCCTTGCTTCTCTGCCCCCCTCTCAATCTGTATGTAATATGTATATCTGTGTTTCTATGTGTACACACACGTGTGCCTACATGTGTGTGTGAGAGAGAGGTTGTTACGGAGGGAGACGGTTGCATTGTGCCCCTTTAACAGAATCATACCTCACAGACTTCAGACATTAGAACGCTCAGCTGTTAAATGCACTCAGTTTAAAGACAGAAAGAGGGAGCTGAAAACAAGATGAGTTAAGATTGTCAGGCAAAGTGCCATTTTTATCACTTGTGCTTTCATTTATTTTTTAAGGAATAAAAATGATATTGTGGTTAGGTTAAACGATTTTTATGTAATGTGAATTCCATAACATTGACAATGAAACACGGAAGAGCTGAGATTTACTCTAAAGGAATTTGAGAGTGGGGTGCGGGGGGTCTTGGAGGTGGGGAGCGGACCGGGGTCATGGACGAAGCAAGGCTGCCCACACCTTCATCACCTGAGTCGCCCTCACGGACAATGTGGCAGGTCACTTACTGTCCTGTCTTCCATTTGACAGACAGGGTCACCGAGGTGCGCCCTGTGAGCCGTCGCACGTAAGGCTTGTGGGAGAGTGAAACGGTGGGGTTGTGCAACGTCGGCTGTCAGCACACTTCCCTCGCTCCAGAGCGACCCCGTGGCCCATTTGCAGAGGGCCCCTGGTCGCCCTAGCCAGGGCAGCTGCAGTCGGCTGCCAGACTAGCCCTTTCCCGACACATCGTGTGACTGGAGCCACACAGCCTGCCGGCCCTCGTGTCTGCCTCGTCTCACTTACCAGAATGGGTTTTGAGGGTCCCCATGTTGTGCCATCTGTCATCAGGAGGTCATTCCTTTTTATTGCCGAATGAGACCCCATGTGTGGGTGTAACCCGTTTTGTTTCTCTGTCTGCTCAGCAGTTGGGGACCAGCAAGGCTCTTCCCACACGTTCATCACTGTGAATGAGGTGCTGGGGACATAGGTATAAAGGTCTCTGTGTGGACACGTTTTCATGTCTCTCGGGTAGATCCCTAGGAGTGGAAGTGCTAAATTATAGGGTGCATTTGTGTTTAATGTAAAAAAATAAATTGCTAACCTACCCCCGGGGTGGGGAGCATGTGCTGTCCTGCACCCGCATTCTGCCTCCCTGTGGCTGGGTCGGGGGGGGCGGTGAGGTCCCCCTCCCCGCTCTGCCCACTGGCAGCAGGGTGCTGGGCCCCTTACCCTCCTGTGGTTGGCCGCGCTTCCTGTGGTCCTTGGGCTAGAGAGCAGGCTTTTCTTCAGGCTTTCTTGTCCTGCCTCTCGGTGGCCTGGCTGCAGGTTTTCAGCCCCCCACCCTCGTATCCTGGGTATATGGGAAGCAAACAGAAGACCGAGGGGACCCTCCACCGTGTCCTTCCTCAAATCATAGGTCCCTGCCTCCACTGTTTTCTTCCCCGCTTTTAGAGTCGTCCTCTGTTTGCTCTTCGTGTTGGGTCCTGTCAGAGCAGGTGGGGAGGCTGGTGATAAGTGCAGGTGCTCCGTTTCAGTCCTGGGCTGCATTTCTCACCTTCCCTTGTAGTCACAGGTGACTGGGGGCTGGCTGGCTTTAAAAGGATGACAAGTAAGGTGACGCTTCCAGGCCAGGCCCATTAAAGCCTTCTCTGTGGACCATGCTCTGCTGTTCCCTCCTGTCTGATGGCCGATGGCAGGGCATCCGGTGGGGACCCTGAGACCCCAGGGGGTGGTGAGTCTGCAGAAGAGAAAGCACCTAGGCTCTGCAGGGCTGGGTGCAGTGGGTGCCCTCCCTGGGAGGCCCACTGAGCTCTGGAGATCCTTTCCACAGGAGGTTAGTCTGGCTGTGGAACTAGACGTGAGGACCCTTCTCCTCTCCTCCTACGCTCCCTGAGGGCTAGACTCGAGCCCCGTTGTCTTCACACAGCTCTCCCCGACTCCTCCACTTACTTACTGGAAATCCTGCAGCACGGTACATTTAACACCCAATGATAAATCTTACGCATTGTCCTCTCGTTTCATGAGTTCGTGCAAGCTCCATTTGTGAGCTTCTGCAAGAAAGGGCCTGCTCACCTCTCACCTAGCTGTTCACAGGGGTGCTGAATACATGCATACGAAATTTGTTCTCTGAAGCATCAAAGTGCCTGAATAATTAAACCCTGCAGAAATATGATAAAATGAAATTACCATCATTAAAATTTTTCCCTCAGACTCTGAGGGTGTTTCGGTACTCTTCACCCTGAAAACCTTCCAGCTCCTTGATGGATCCGGCCCAGTCTTCAGAGCAGAGACTTTTAAACCTCCCTGCCCATGCACGACTCAGGCACTCCCATGCACACAACCGACACAAAGGGTTCCCGTAGCAATGCCTACACCCTCATCACTGTCGTTATGTGCGGGGCCCTCTGTGACTTTCTATTCTGGTCTCAGCCCATTAAAGTGATGCTGGGACTCCGCAGAGGTCGTCACCTGTCATTTGAAAAATGCTGCTTCATTGCAGGAGGGAGGCTGGCAAGGCCGAGGCTGACGAAAGTGCCCTGTGATGGAGGGGGTGGGGCAGGTTGGCTTTTGGTCTGGAATCTTCGGTGCGGGCTTGGTGTCAAGACCACCAACACTCAGGGTCGCACAGAGAACAAGGCCCGGAGACCGAGAAAGCTCTTTGGGGCCAGTGTGGCCCTTGGGACTCGTTCCTGCAGGTTCCTGAGCCCTAGTCTAGGTCTGTGGAATCAGAATCATGGCCAGGACCTGGGAATCTGCATTATACAAGCTCTGCTGGTGCTCACCTTTGAGAATCTTTTCCTAGACCAAGAGCCCCGACTCTGGGGGAAGGGTAGTTGTTGGGGGCTTTGCCAGACATGGGATGTGCCTTGCATGAGAAATCCTGGTTGCCTTGGTGTTTTTTTTTTTTTTTTAAGATTTTATTTATTTTATTTTTTAGAAAGGGGAAGGGAGACAGAGAAAGAGAGACAGAAAGAAAGATCAATGTGTGGTTGCCTCTCATGCACCCCACACTGGGAGCCTGGCCTGCAGCCCAGGCATGTGCCCTGACTGGGAATCGAACCAGCAACCCTTTGATTCTCAGGCTGGTGCTCAATCCACTGAGTCACACCAGCCAGGGCACCTTGGTGTTTTAATTAAGCTTTTGAATTCAAACTCTTAATACCTTTTAAAAATAGAGTTTTTATTCCCTGTCCTTTTTATTCCCCATGAACTCATTGGTCATATGTCTGTGCTAATTTTAGCTTATTTTATTGTTTCTAATCTCTTATGCCCATGGTGTAATTTATAATACTTTTGATTCTTCTTGCTGGTTTATAAATTTTATTTTTATTTCCTCAAGTTTTAAATGCATGTTCTGCACTTTGTAGCTTAAGAGTGTCATCTTTTAATTTTTGTGTGTGTGTGTTTAGTTCATTTTTTGGCCCACTAATTATCTCTCTTTCTGTTTTATTTATTTATTTATTTTGGCAGTATAAACCATCTTTTATTTCTGTAGCTTTTAAATTGAACATTTAAAAAATTTACTTATTGATTTTTAGGGGGAAGAGAGGGAGAGTGAGAGAGAAAAAAATATTGATTTGTTTTTCCACTTATTTATGCATTCACTGACTTGATTCTCCTATGTCCCCTGGCCAGGGATCAAACCTACAACCTTTGTGTATCTGGACAGTGCTCTAATCAACTGACCCACATAGCCAGGTATTTCTGTGGTTTTTAAAATGACCAATGGGAAGCCCAGAGTGTCAGTGGAGAGGCAGGCCTGTTCCCTCAGCATGGGGATGTGAAGGAGTTCACAGCCCTGGCTCCTCGGGGAATTGCAGCTCCCTCCTGATGGGCGTGGTTTCCTGCCACGCTGACTCTGGCCACCTGACTTGCTTTGGCCTGTGCAGCATTGGCACATGCTGCTCCGGTGGAAACTTGGTGAACCCTTATGCAATAGGAACGTGCACAAAACCCTGGCTCTCCTGCTGGAGGGGCCGCGGGAGGGCCGGTGGAGCATCCCGGCCCACAAACCCCAGGTCAGTGCCTGGTGTGTGAGCAGGGTCCTCTCTGACTATCCAGGGGGGCCCCATGTGACCCCCAGAGGACTGCAGCCATGTGAGTGACCTCAGGAGAGACCAGCAGGGGTCCTGCCCCATGGGGCAGAGCCCAAATCGCAAATAAACAGTTGCTCCTTTAAGGCACAGTTTGGGATGGTTTGCTGGGAAGGAATTGGTGACCACAACAAAAACTGGCATTATTACTGAGGTGCTGCCCTGACAGAATCCTTCAGTATGTGTCACTGGTCTTGGAAGTGGGTGGTGGTCAGGGCTGGGACAATGGTAAAGGGGTTATTGGCATGAAAGACTGGATGAGTGACAAGTGACTGCTAACGGAAGCTGGAGTGGGGGCGAGAAGGCTGCTCCTAGAAACTGGGGTAATGGTGGCCCATGCTCGGTATTAGTGAAACAGTTTTAAAAACCGTCGCTGCAGGAGCTTGGGATATACAGGGTGTACCCAACGGACTCGGAGCTCCGGCTTCGGAGATTTCCAGGCAGAAGAGCGAAGTGGTCAGTGGGCTCCTCACGGCGTTGTGCAAGGTCGTAGAGCCTCGTGCCCTCAGCGAAGGCGCCCTTTTCCTCCAGCGTCTCTTAGGTCGGACGTGTGAAGAATCGGTCTCCGTTCCAGCCCACGTGGGACCTGCCCAAAGGCGTGCGTGTGAGCAGGCAGGGGCTGCGGGGACTGGCTGGCCGGGCAGGGTGACCCATCTAGGACAAAGCTCTAAGGTGACTCTGGGCAGACAGGGTCCTAATGGGAACTTGAGGAAGTGGCCAGGTGCTCCTGTGGGGAGTCTGTGGGAGCTGGAGCAGGTGTGAGGAGCCCATTATTCTGTTCTTATTAATGACGCGCCAGATGGAACTGAGACTTAATAAGCACAGATTTCCTGAGAGGCTTTATGATTTGAATTTCCTCCTTTTAGCACTCAAGTGTAACGTGTGTGCGGCTGGGGTTTAATCGGCCGGCCAGGTGAGGGGCCCTCTGGTCAAAAGTTTGAATAATTTTTGAATTAGCTGGATGCTCGTTGTAAGGGGTCAAGCATTAAGGGCTCAAGGTAATAAGCACCCTTTACCTGGGAGGGATGCTCCAGTTCCAGCCACAGCCTGTGTGGCCTGGGTGCAGCTGGAGTCCTTGGCTTGAGCGTACCTAGTGAGACAAGTTCAAGGGCCCCAGGCGCCATGGGAACGAACAGTGGGGCCCTGGACTGCCAGGGAGGACGATGGTATTTTAGACCACTTTATCCACAGTCTCTCCAAAGTGTGGCATCTGATGATAATGATTCTATCAATAGAATGTACATTTATTTTAACTGTACTTCCTGCTTCCTGGCCAGCGCTGCAATGGTAAAAACTGTGAAACAAATAGTACTATTTCGTTTTTTTTCTCTTACTTTTAAACTCATAGTCTCCCAACATTCCCAATCATTTCTCTAAAATAATGACTTTTCAAAGGAAGGTCAAGGGCGACTCTTGGCTCCTCATGGCAACTCGGAGCCATATCATTGAAAAGCACATTTATTCAAACAATGTGGATTGTTTCTGGCCTGGTGGGTGGTGCTCTGTATGTTCGACACAGTTGAAAGCATCCCTCCCAAAGGAGCCAGTTGAAAACCGGGCTTGGTGGGTAAGTAAACTGTAAGTAGCAAATTGCAGGCTGTGAATTTTTTTTTTTATTATAAAATAAGAGAAAGTCATTAATAAGAGATTTATAGAAAAAATCAAAACTAGAATAATATCATCTATTGATTGGTGGCTGGGCTAAATCTTACAAGGTAAAATTTTATTATGTCTCTGTTTAATTCTCTAGGGGAGTGTTATTTTTCCAAACTAAGATGTAGATTCCCCTCAAACTGTTCTTATGATTTCAACTTAGACACAAGCTGAGAATTCAGGGTGCCTTGACAACGGTATTTGTTTGTAGGAGGGTTAAAGTTCCTTCAGCAAAGTCTTTGATCAGAGATTCACGAAAGCCAGCTTCTGCCCTTGTGCTGTTTCCAAAGGAGGTGTGAGGCCTGCTACTTCTAGCTTTGCCATAACTTATTAATATCTGTTGAAATCTTCTGACTCCTGTCGTCTTTTTTAGAGTGAACAGCGTAGTACTTAGGTCAGAGCAAAGCATATGATAACCTCCTTTTCATGTACAAACTTAATTTTTTTCAACAAAAAAGAAAGTAGAGGAAAATTATTATCGTATCAACCAGAGCTAAGAAGTTAGATTTTAATGTCTGTCATTTTATATGTATGTGTGCATATTTTAAAATGAAAATTCAAAATAAACTGGACATGATGTTTTCATAGAAGATATGACTGCACAGTTGTGCACATTAAAGTGTTTGTGGCAGTTAAATTCTGGAGGCAGAACAACTGAGACCCAAAATAAAGTGTGCTTCCTTTACTTGCTCAAAAGCAATGAAGAAACCCCCAAGAGTTTAGAAGCGCTGGGGAGGACTTGCATCCTGAAGACTTCCAGTCCGTGTTTAAAATGACAAACGTTCAGGGCAGAGGGTGGGAGGTTAATCTCCCTGGAAGAACACTGTCTGGGATGTGGTTTCCCCCTGTCCCGTGTCCCTGTGCCCGCATCGAGCCTTGTTCCAACTGTTGACCCGCGTCACATGTAGGATGGTGTCACGACCCTCTGTGGGTCTCCTCCTGTAATTCCCATGGCCACCCTGGGGGTTCGGCGGTTGGGCTGCCCCATGTCACAGACACGGAAGTGAGGCTTGAAAAGATTCAATAATTTAAGGTCCTCCAGTCAGGAAATGGAGCCAAGATGACAACAGCACTTTTTTTTATCTCTAGAGCGAGGCTGCCCCAAAGACCCCTGAGGCTGATGTTGAACCTGGGTGCTCCCTGGCAGAGGCCACGGGGTAGATGGAGAGGGTGCAGGTCACGAAGAAAAGACGTGCAGGGCAGCTGTTGACTGGCTTTTGTTGTTTAGTGCTAATTCCAGTGATTTTTCAGTGATTTTCCACGTACCACTGGGAGTCTCCTCGACTGCTAGCAGCGGTAGTCAACACAGTCACACATTTCGAAATGTAGCTGGAAACTCATAGATTAAATATTCTCCGAGGTTTATAACTTCCCAGAACTTTATTATTTTAAGCTGGTTATAGTTTTGATGGAGTCCCTGGGAGTCTGGGATTGAAAGTGTTGACAACACAACCAGAGAATATGGACTCTGTGGTTCCATCGGGTCCCCGACGTTTATGAGTTCTGATGTAGATTTCGTGTTTATCGTTTCCTTGGTTTGGAAAGATCGCTTGTTCTGCTCGGAGCCTAGACTGCCGTCTCCGCAGGGGCGCGGGCGGTCTGCTCGTTCCTCTGGAACAGCACCATCCCAATTACGCTTTCTTAATTTTTTCCTATGAAGTTTTCATTTTGAAGTTAGTGCATTCTTTTTCTTCTCAAAAGTTGTTTTGGAAAACTCAGGAAATAGTGTTTTTTTAAAAAAATGTTAAATGACTTAATTGAAGTACAAGTAACTGCAGGTTTTATAGTGCTATAAAGCGGTGTTCCGGTTCAGGCAAGTGCCCCTTCGTGATGAGCGAGAGTCACGTGCACCTGTTTATGTTCGCGAGTGAACAGTAAAGGAAAAATGCATTCTGTTGTGATCAGCTTGATGTTGCTGCGGAAAATAACAAAGCACTGCCCCACTTTACTCCTAATCCTTCCATTGCCTCACTTGATGCAAAAAAAAAAGATTTCTTACTAGACTTATCTTGAATATGTTTCCATTGAAAGAGATGTAGTCATTGTTTAGATAATGTGCGTTGCTTACTTACGAATCCTCTCATTTAAATAATGCTTTTCGAAAGCCATTCATCTGCTGAACTTTAAGCTGTAGAAATACCCAGCCCCTCTCCCGGGCACGCAGATATGGGTAAGGCATGATTTCCACGTCCGAGAAGCTCCCGGTTGAGGGCAGGAGTCGTCTGCAGGCAGCTGCCTGTCGTAAGGTTTCAGGAACCACTCTGAGGTTTACGTGAACTGAACTGCGGAGGGAGCACGGGTGGGGGACGGGCTCACTCAGCCTTGCAGGGGGAGAGGGGAAGGGTTAAAGAAAACTGTTTCCTGTGTAAAATCACCGTGGCCTTCCAGGTGCTGACTGACGATTCTAAGCTCCCGCTGTTTGAAATCCGACACGCTCCCTTCTGGGATTCTTTCCCGCACAGATCTTTTCTTCAAGATGCGTTACCGTTTGTGTGCATAGGTGAGAGACAGGTGAGTCATGCTGCACAGGACAGATGGGTCCAAGTGTCAGGATCTGAGTCTCTGGGGATTTCTTCCATCCCTGCCCTGGAGCATCAGGATGTAATGTCCTTTTTTTTGCAAGGAAAATTGCACGTAGTGATGGTTGTTTTTTAAGGGTTGGCAGAGAAGCTGCCATTACAGGCCTTCTGAGCAGAGGGCAAGTCTGATGATGAGAGACTCAAAGAAAGTTAGGAGTGGAGGATGAGGCAGGGATCTTCCAGTCGGGGCACTGGGTGGGTGGTCTACGTTAACTAACAAGGGTGACACAGAAGTTTATTTGGGGGCTGGCGTGGAAAATGATCTCCGTTGTTGGCATGTTATTGTGGGGAGTTTTCCAGAACTTCATTAATTATTTTTTGATTCTTCCCAGTTAACATTATTGACCATCTTAAGTGATCAGGTGTCAAGAACACAGACATAAGAAACAATTTGTTCTCAAAATTCTTGTAGACTTTCGGCGAGAGAGAGACAAAGCAGTAATTACAGCACACATTTGGATGTGCTGTGGTAGAAATAACCACGGGTTCTGAGGGAAGCGTGGGAGGTTCGGTCGCCCAGTAGGGTCTGAGGGTGGACATGGGGAGGGAACAAGAGGTGCATTAGGAGAGACTTCTGAGCAGCCCCCATGGGATTCCAGGCTTTCGAAGTAGGAGTTCCCCAGGTGGTAGGAGGGGGAAAGAGTGGGAAACATTTCAGGCAGAAATATTTGCTTCTATGTTGAGGCCTCATCACTCATGAAGGACTCGGGGACCTGTGGAAGTGGTTGAAGTCTCCAAGGACACCTGGGAGGTTTTGGGCACAGAAAGCCAGGCGTCAAGTACAAGGTCATGATAATGGCCCCAGCACAAATCATCTGCAGTATTGTCCATCTTCTTTGTAGAAAATCTACAGATAATTCCAGGAATCTTTTAAGAGAGAGAGATGGTCACTTGGGCTCCAGGGACTGGCCATGCACTGGCCAAGGTCATGTCCTCTCCTGCTGCCACCCCTGGCACCAGGGGAGCCAGGCACTCCCTGTGGTTTGGCCCTTCCCCCCACAGACACAGATGTTCCCTCTCTAAGGGACCCCACAGCGTCCATGGTGAAAAGGCCGCCTTGTCTTCTTGTGTCCTCTGTCCCACCTCCCCCACCTCAGGGTTGTCTTGTAGCTCACTCTTGCTGCGCCCCTGTGCCGCCCCAGGTATTGGCATCATGCTTCCTCACGCAGGGCTTTATGCTTGTTGGCCCCTGACCTTGAGGTGAGCCCCTGCACAGAATGTTTCTCTGTTCCTGCCCCTCCTGCCCTCGGGCATGACCAGGCTTGTCTGATCTCGGCGATGGCCACTTACAGGGCCGCCTCACCCTGGGACCAGGACCCTTGCTGCCTGCTCTCTCGGGATACCACGTTTCCCATGGTTGCCCCGTCCTGTGTTTCTTCTGCTCATCTCACTTCTCCCCGTGGGTGTTTCCTGGTTGGGTGAAGATGGCTCTTCCCCGCCCCCCCATAGAACAATGCTGTGTGCTATTGTGGAATTAGCTCCTGTCCGGATCTTCTGTTGGGAGGGTTGATTCACTTCCTCCTCATGTCTCTTGAATCCTTTTTAAGGATCTCCATACCTCCTTACTCGAGTTTAGGAGAGATTTGAATACCTGGCACGTTCTCCTTCCCAATCAGTATTGGGACTGTATTTTGTATTTTTCCGCTGGTTCACTGTGCAGAATCCTGGTGAGCCCTTTTGAAAACTCATCTTCGGCTGTTACTTTGGAACAGCAATTTATTGAAAGCAACCACGTTAGAGATGTTTTATTGCACCGACCTGTGACATGCAAGACCGAAAAGTACAAATGAGAGACACGTCTCTTTCCCTCTGTGTTTCAGCCTTCTCTGAACCCTGGAGGGAGCCAGTCGTCCGACGTGGTGCTTTTGAATCACTGGAAAGTGAGGAATTTCGAAGTCCAGCGTGGTGACATCGTGTCCTTGGTGTAAGTAGATCAGAAACACACTGCGTTTGTACATAATCATACTAGCGAGCTGTTGCTAATGCTGCATTGTCAATGACTAAAGTGCAGGTGCTTTTAAAATGGAATGTGTTTTCAAAAATCAACTTTGAAATGTAATGATGCTATAAAAAAGAGTTTTCTTTTATATTTAAAATGGGTCTGTTGATTGACCTACTTGGATTGGGCAAAAAGTGTTTAAAGAAATGTTGATTGGAAGCTGTTATACTGACGAATAAAATACATGTATTTGCTATTAGTTCTGATGATTTCAAAACTTTGCATCGTGGGAGCAGTCTTTTATCCTCATGTTTTACCACTTTGGGTAGGCACAGAGTATTTCCAGAGTATGGTAGATGTGATGTGAAATTTGGTGACACACCGATTCGGTGACATCTCTATGAGTCCTTTAACGGACACAAGGAAGTTTGGAAGGAGGCTGCACTGGAGGCTTTAGACCAAAGGTGGCGCTGTTGCTCTGTAAAATAGGGCGGCTGGCCAGGAACGTGCGTTTTATTCCAGTCTTGACGTCGACAAGGCTTGTCAAAGCGTGTGTAATTGACACAGTGACATAATACATGGTCCCAGCACGTGCTTGCATGGCTTAGGGGTGAGATTTTTCTGTTTGTTTGTTTGTTTTCGAAGTAAACTCACACCGAGAAGACTGCCACAGAACTTGCCTTACTTCTTCTGGTTTCAGCCACTTCTGCAAATGTTTTCATGGGATTCCGTATCATTCCAGTTGGTGCACCTGGACCGCGGTTCACTGAGCCATTCTTGCCATTGATTTTGACAACAGTAAAATCCCGTCTTTTGGGGAAGACTTCCTTTTTATAGTTCTGATTCTGGAATGCGAATGACTGTTGCTTGTTGGATGATAACTATAGTTGTTTGCCGAATGCAATCCGTCATCTGTTTGTTTACGCGTGCCTTTCAAGCGTGCTTTGTGGAAACAGGTATTTTGTAAGTGTGTCTCTGCCCAGCCTGTTTGACCAGCCTTCATTTGAAAATATATGAACTAAGCTGCTTAGTAACTAATGGAATAAATACACTGGAGTGCAGCTTTGTATGGCAGACGTCCAAGGATGGGATTAAATTCTCCTTATGCTCTGGGGCGCTTTCTGTGCTCTTAGCCTGCTCTTCGGGGGGGTACCTCCAGCTCGTCATGCACAGGCTGCTTTCGCAGCCTCCGTAGCCTCCCCTTCCATGCTGGGTTAGCCTGTTGTGTGCTCGTTATTCTTTTGCCTTTGCTTTGACGAGGGTACATTTTCACTTAGTCGGTGATGGAGGGGGTGCCCACCCAAGTGAAAGAGGTCACACTACACGCAGGCAACTGTGCATTGTTTTTTCCATTAGAAACACGCCGACTGTTTCTGAGCCAGTGAATTTGAACAGGTCATTGGGGGGGAAAAACGGCTCCTCGAGATTCAGGGTGGTGTGGCCCACGAAAGTGCCCTGGTCTCTCACACACCGCTTAGAAGACACGGAGAGAGAGCAATGTTCTTTTCTGTAAATATGAATTATGGACATTTTTATTTATTAGATACATTAATTTCAAAAAGGGTGTATTCAAATTGGTGTTGAGAGAATACACTGTGGCTCCTTTGGCTGAACTGTGTCTTTCACGAGTTAGTTACGTGCTTCATCTGTCTTGCACAAGGAGCACGCTTCCTTTCCCGGTGCTGGTTGCTAGCAGGCGCTGCTGTATGGAAGAATGCTTACTGATTGGCATTGTGTTATTTACCAGTAAATATTTCAGTGTTGATTGTTGCTCCCTTTGAGAAATGAAAAGTCATCCTAAATTCTTCTTCAGCGTGATGTCACACTATAAAAGAGACTGTTTAAAGTATGTTTTTACTTTAATGAGCAAAAATGCTTTCTAGACACGTCCTCATATTTTTATATGTTTTATAGACTGCTTCATTTGAAAAAATTGACGTTGCCTTGATGAATGCTCATAAGATATGTTTAATGAACATTGAAAACACTGAATATTTGCTTTTCTTATAAAATGCATCAATCTGGTCTTGACTTAGACAATAATTGTCAGCATTACAATGGAATATCCTGTTTAAGAAATGTATGACTCACCCAGAAATGCATGACTACAATTTGAATTTATGGCTAAATATGAAATGTGTAAAATACAAATCAATATTAAGGACACATTTCATTGATACATAATTCATCTTTGGAAACAAGATATTATGACAATTTGTATTTTAAATCATCCTGGAATAGCATTTTGTGTGTTCTATTCAGAGTCTGTGGAGATACGGCATTTTTATTACATTACATATGCATTTCTCAAACACTTTTCAGTGTGCATATTCACACTTAAATTAGCAGGACTGATGCGACTTTGTAACCAGAGTACTAATGAAAAGAATAACAATTTCATTAAAAATGCTAGCCTTTTAAAAGATAGGAAATTTCTGTTAAGAAAATACTGCAGTAAATGTAGGATTTTACTTGAAACAAAAATGGTGAAGGTGGCTTGATGGAGGGTGATGGAAGGAAGGGTTGAGGCTGCCTATGTATTACAGAGCTACAAGGGCATTATCTGGAGAAATTGCAAGGAGAGGAAAGTAGCAAGCTTCGTAGGAAGTGTAGTAATACTAGAGACGTTTGCTCTGCTCATTGCTATGTGTTACTTTGTGTATACATGTGAGTGTGTATAGTAATGTATACAGATACATATACAACGTATACTTGAAGATCAATGTTGACCTTGCAATAAGCACTTCTAAGGGGAGGGTGGAAAGCAGAATACAGATTCTTTCCTGGCTGACTGTGCCAGTGTACTTAGACTCCAGGGGCTATTGTGAATGAAACAAAACATTAATGCTATGGGGAAAAGAAATCACACGTGAGCCAATGCGGCCTCTGCCTCATACGGAAACCCTTTCTGCATCTGCCCGTGGTCTATGAGCTGGACTCACTGTGAGCTACAGAAGCAGAAGCCCCTGTCTGTCCGTGCGCCCTTGTTGTGGGGGTTTTCTTCAGATCTCTTTGACCACCACTGTTTCTTAAAGCGGGGTGTCTGGGTGGGGGTGGGGGTGGGGGTGGGGGTGCGGGTGCAGACTACCACAGTGCTTCTTGGCCCCTCTTCCCTATCTTTTCCTGTCGCTTTCTTTCTGTAAAAAGTTGACCTCAGGGGACCTATTGTTTCAGCCTATTATTCACTAATGCTAAGTCAAAAGGTACATTTACTTAGCATAGTAACAGGACTGGCCCTATTGTTCTCAAGTGCTCAGTGTCACTAAGTATGCAGGTGACATCATACTCGTAGTGGATTTGCAAACTAATAGTGGCGATTAAGGTGGATTCTCTGCACCTTGGAATTGACTTTCTATTAGCCTGTGTGACGGCAGGCAGCTTGGCGTATGTAGTGCTGTGTTCCAACAACGTATCAGTGAACAGTCTATTGGGACAGTGTCGAATGGTCACATTTAAAAGTGCATTAGCTTTTGACTGTGAAATATTAGACTTGAAGAGGAGTCATGAAGACAGTATAGAGAGTTTCCATGTATCCCCCCTAATATTTTTTGAAGCTTCATTGGGGGAATAGTTGACAAATAAGATGGTAAGACATTTGAAGTGCGCGCCGTGATGATTTGATAACACGTGAGCACTGTGAAAGGATCTCCCCGTTGAGTTAATTAGCACAGTCATCATCTCACATGTGTGCCTTTTTGGGGGAGGGGGGAATATTTAAGTTTTACTCTCAGCCACTTTCAGTCATACTGTACAGTGGTACCAGCTGCAGTCTGCATGGTATCCGTTGGATGCTCAGACTTCGGTTCAGTTCTACCCACTAACGCTGCTATTGTACGTGGCCACGGGACAGTCACTGCACCCAGGACACTGACACGGGTACAGTCCTGTTAACTAATCTGTAGACCTTATTTGAGTTTCCACTTTTCCCAGTAACGTCCCTTTTCTAGACCAGATCCTTGGTGGTTCTTTGTCCTTTTGACCTTCACACTTTCAAAAGGTCCTGGCCAGTGACTCTGCAGAATGACCCTCACCTGTTTAATTTTTGAGTCTAGGTACCAATGGGGAAGCATTGCTGTTGCCCGCGGTTTCTGAGGCAGCTGTGGTGGGTGGTGACAGTGGGGGAGGGGGAGGGGACGGCCAGAGGAGAAGGAAGTTCTCAGGTATAGGCCTTTTTAGTTTCTTGGGGCCACATATCTGGGTCATATCTGAGAGGGTCCATGGCTTCTGTAAGTGCACACAGTCAAGTTCACAGCTGTTGGGAATCAAGGAGAAGACCTGTGCAGGTGGGGGGCTGTGGTGTATGGTGCGGAGTGGGGGGAGGGGGGTGGGGGAAGGGGCAGAAGCTGAGGGTAGGTCACAGCTTGTACTGCCAAGACAGTGTTCTCCAAGTTCATGGGAGGGGAGGGTGGGGGTTCCCGTTCAGGAACACCACTGCAGAGCAGGCCTCGCGCTAGGGGCTCTGTGATGTGATTTGTGTGATTTGTATCTAATTCTCGTAGCAATAGCTGGAGATCGTTATTTTTAAGCCATGGAGACTGAGAGTTAGCAGTAGCTGGCAAGGAAACAGCAGAGCGCGAGTCCCGAACCCAGGTCCATTTGACTGTGAACCTGTTCCCGCCGGTGTCGTAGGCACGTGTGGCTGTGAGCACTTGAAATGAGGCTTCTGACACTTGTGTTCTCTTCTCTTTTTAAATTTTTATTGAATTTATTGGGGTGACATTATTTAATAAAATTACCTAGGTTTCAGGCCACTTTTTAAAAATGATGATGTTTTGGATATATTCAGTCAAGGATGTTATTGAAGTTAATTCCACCCATTTCTTTTTCCTTTTGTGACGTGGCCGGTAGAAAATTCGAAATTACACTCGACGCCCTTGGCATGTCTGTCGGTCGGACAGCTCTGTGTCTAAACTTTCTTCCGCCATCCCCTGCTGTGCTGCTGGAGTGCATCTAATGTGGCCTGAGGCGTGACCCTCAGGTCTGGGCGGGGCCACACTATGGGGGCTGTTACCCAGCAAGGCAGACCCCAGAACCAGGTCAGCACTCCGTGCTGGTGAGAGTGGTGGGAGATCGCATCCCAGATAAAGGGAACAAGACACACAGGACGCAGAGAGAGCAAAAACGGTTTCCACAACAGCTTCTAATATTTATTAGCCCCTTATTATTTTCTAATCACTGGGCTAATGCTTCTGTATGCATTTTCATGTATTGTTTTCAGAAACCCAATAAAGTGGCTGTTCCTGTTACTCCTTTTCATACACAAGAGCGCTGGGCTGTAGAGAGGGGCAGCGACTTCTTCACGGACTCGCAGCTGGTCAATGGTGGTGCAGAGGGCTGAGCGCCTCCCTCCGAGTCCTGTGACCGTCACTGTCACGCGATAACGCCTCTGCAGACGGTGGCGATGGGTTGCCTGAGGGCACTTGCTCACTCTCCACAGAGATGCCATCCCAGCTGCAGCCTCTCCATGTTCTCCACGTTGGTAATGAAGTTTCTGAAGCAGTGGCTCCTCAAACGAGCTCTCGTCAATAGCGATAATCCTTCGTCATAAGCATATCGTCTGCCTATGAGGTTGACAGCCAGTTGGTGGCATGCTAAGTACTTGCCCCCGACAGCCAGCTGGTCCCTGTGACGGCTGCATCTCCTGCAGTGACCACGAGCAGAGAGTTATGGAGTGCTGGGCCAGGAAGCGGATGAAACAGAAAGGAGCCTTTGAAAAAACATGACGGGGGCCAGTTCCTTTGTGTCTCAAGTGCTTGTAAATCTTTGCAGGTCCTTTGACCCACCGAGGGAAATTAATTGGAGCCTACTAAAAACCGAAAGCATGTTTTGAAACAAATGCCCAGAGCAAGAATAACTGAATAATGACCCATAATTACATGAAAAGCTGGTTAATATTCTGTTGAGCTGGGAGAAAATAATTGTGTATACTTATCTGTTCTATCTGCATTGATCCCTGAGTTTCTTTTGTTGATAGCCAAATGAGGTTGTAGTTAGTACTGTAGATTTCAGGAAGAGAACTTTCCAAAGACCACAACTTTAAAAGAAAAGCTCTATGGGCAGGGCGAAGCACCTGATTTTGTCTTGGGGTATTTAAAAAATTAATTGTGAAAGTTTTGGAGCGTGGTGTCTGGGTCACAGTCGATTTTGAAGAGAGATTTAGATTTTGGGACTTTAAATTACGCGGAGTAATCTGCATTCCTTCCTACGTGGACTTACAAAGGATGGTGTCAAGGAGAATGAGACAGAATTAAGTCCGATTGCTATTGTTTGACCCAGCTTAACTGGTGGTGTGACTGCTATTCATGGGCATGCAAAGTTGGTGCTCTGAGGGTTGTCTTCAATCAGCTTGCTCTCTTTTCCACCTCCCCGCCCCCTCGACGTTTGCTTTCTTTACTAGAATAAACTGTCCTTCAAAATTTTGCATATTTAATTATGCAATAAAACATTTTTTTTTAGTTCAGAGAAAGGCTGCATTTAGAAATTTTTCAGTGATCATAAATTTCCATTGTGAATTGGTGACATTTTACGGTAACTTGCCTTTAGGAGATGTCCACAGCTCAACCCATTTCGTAACTCCACACTCTGTGAGAGATGATCCGAAGTTCTCAAAGAACAAAGTTATGGAGGCAACATTCTATGAAGTAGGGTGTGCTTCTGTTTCTCACTGTTTCTGTTTTTCTGTGAAAAAGCTCAGCTTCTGAGAACACCGTTGATTTTAAGTGCAAGAAGACATACACAAAGGAGGTCCCAGATACACGTTATATATACTGTGAGAGTCCCATCAGGCTGTTGAGGAAACACTTTTTGAATATAAGTTCACATAATAATGCTAACAGATAAATAATTGCCTTTTAGAGAAGATACAGCTTAGGTTTCAAGCAGGAACTGCAACCCAGAAATGACACCTTTCACGCCTGTCTGCCAGCCTCCCTTACATACGCTTTTAGAACCAGGAAGACACTGATTCACACACAAGGAGAGGCCCCTGGGATCAGTCAGTCTGACTTCCACTTTCAGCTTTGCTGGACTGCGTTGTTTCAAACGGAGGGCACGCCGGGTGGGGGAGGGGGCGGAAACGAGAATGCCGCACCCCCCAAATGCCTACAGGCACCACAGCACCACTGGGGGGAGAAAGTCCCGGAGTGAAGAGAAGCACGTGGAGGCGAACCCACATTCAGGGCCGCTTCTATCCCTGGCTTCTTTGTCGCTTTGTAGGCAGCCCAGGACAGCAGGCAGAGAAGCCAGGCAGCGGCGGCTAAGATGTGAGGCGCCGAGTGGAACTCAGCCAGCCAGAACTTGGGGAGCTGGTGAGGTTTAGCTGGGCCCCCTGCAGGGCCGTATCCTAGGAGTTAGAGAAAAGCTAGAAATAGGCCACAACTTACAAACATTAAAATGCAGCGTCTTATAAAGTCCATCCTGAGTTTAAGGCAGCCTGCCTTTACTTTAGCTGTCATTGCCAGAAGCAAGAGGTGCCGTGCAGCGTCTCTGTAAATTCTGTACTCAACACCTGGCCATCAATAAAAAACACCACGCATGTCAGAAGCCAGGACCAAGAGAAAAGCCAAACAAAACCCAAAATAACATAAAGAATCTCGTGGTGATCCAGCTACTAGGATGATCAGACATGGGCTATAAAATAATTATAATTAACAGTTAAAATAATTGACGAAAAGATGGATCATTTCCTCAGAGAATCAGCTTCTGGCAAGAGAAATGAAACGAGGCTAGAAATGAAAACCGGGACAACAGAAGTGAGGGACTCAGCAGGTCAGTTTAACAGCGGATCAGCCGCAGCTGTGGAGAGGCCGTGTGCCCTGGCGATAGGTCATTTAGGATATCCGGACTGGAGTATGGAGGGATAAAAGGGTAGACCATACAGTGACTAGGGTGGGAGACACCTAGGACGTAGGAAAGAGGCCTGACCCCATGTAACTAGAGCCACAGAAGAAGAGAGAGAATGGGAGGTGGAGGGGGGAGCTGAATAGGGGGCCAAGAATTTTTTTCAGAACTCACAAGACATGGCAACAACCTGCAGGTGTAAGAAGAGCTACAACCCCCTCAGGACAAACATGAGGAAGAACCTCATGTAGGGCACCTGCTAGTCAACTCATGGAGCGCCAAGGGAGAAGAGAAAAACTTTAGAAGGAAGAAAAGATGGATTACCTTGAGAGAGGCAAAAACAGAGCTGACTTTTCAACGAATGGGAGACAGGAAACAAGTGCTCAAGGGAAAAAGAACCCTCACCTAGAGTACTGTGCCTGTCGGAACTGAGCTTCCAAGAAGAAGGGAAATCAGGCTTCTTTCCAGATGAGCCAGCCCCAGCTTGCGCTGCATTGTCCTGCTCACTTCCTTTGCGAGAAAGTGGTACGAATTTCAAGAAGGCAGCTACAAGTGGAAGGTTGGGGGGTAGCATCTGAGGGCAGGCCCGTCGTGTGTGGCCACCACCTGTCACAACCCTGTGAAGCTGGCCTGGGGCCGGGGTGCGCACTGCACTTACACAGCGCTAACCTGAGCCATTCCTATAAATAGATTTACTGTCTGAGGGGTGAAAAGTTCTATTATTGTAAGTTCTTCCGTTTGCACAATGTGATCTGTTAAAAAACAATCACGCTTCCTTAAATAAAATAGGTGCTGAGCGTAGTAGGCAGAATTGTGGTCCCCAAGAAGACTCCAGGCTCTGCTTGCCAAGACAGTGAATAGGATGCGTTATTGTGCCTGTGAATAAGCCAGGTGGCTAAAAGGACTGTGCAGGTGTGACGAAAGTTGTAAGGTTGACCTTTCGCTGACCTTAAAATGGGGCACGTGGCCTGGCTCATCCAGGTGGGCCCAATGTAATCACAGCAGTCTTTAAAAGCGGAGGCGGGGGTGAAGTGCGGAGAGTGCAGCCGGAGTCAGAGTGGGGGGTTGGTTCGGGGGGGTCAGCGGTCAGGCGCAGAGCAGGCTGCCTGTAGAGCAGGGATGTCAAACTCATTGTCACCGGGAGCCACTTCAGCCTCGCGGTTGCCTTCAAAAGACCGAATGTAATTTTAGGACTGTGTACATGTAACTCCTCCTGAACTAGGGGCAAGGAGCTCAGTTCTGCTGCCGCATAGAAACAGGGTGCCAGGCCGGATGAAACAAGGTGGAGGCTTGGATTCGGCCCGTGGGCCTTGTGTTTGCCACCTGTGCTCTAGAAACTTGGAATGACTGCTGACCGGAGGCCAGCAGAGAGACGAGGCACAGAACTGAATTTTGCCAACAACCTTATCAGTCAGGACGTGGATTCTCCTCATGTCCCGAGGAGGGCCGGGACCAGCTGACACCTTGATCTTGGCCTTCTGAGACCCTCAGCAGAGTGCCCAGCTGGCCTGCCCAACTTCTGTCCCAGAGAGCGGTGGAGAGCGGTGAGTTACTACATACATGTTGTTTTAAACTCTTCCATTTGCTTTAATTTGTTGGAGTAGCAACCGAAAATGGCGTCATTAGATGCAAACAGTTCTGTTACAACCTGAAAATGTATAAGGAAATGAGCTTTTACAAAAGAGACTTATCAGACATTTGAAAAACACTGATTAGATTTAACTTCTTGACTAATTAATTAAAAATTATTATTTTCTTTTGCATACCACAAATCCTCTACCCAGCAAGTCCTTGGTGCTTGAGTCCAGGGCAAGGCTCTGGGAGGTCCTACTTTCAGCTGCATCGCTTGCTAATTGGCTGCGTGACCTTGCCCAGGTTGTTTTAATTACTCTCTGGGTCAGTTTCGGTATTTGCAAAATAAGAAGAGTAGACTAGTTGATCCGAGGCCTCTTCCATGAAAAAATTGCATACAAATATCTTTCGCGTTGGAGAGGGAGTCTTTAGGAAGGTGGACCTCAGAATCAGTCCCTTAGAACATCAGAAAACAGTGTTGCATGCTTTTAAAGCTAGAGTCAAAGCTGGTCTGAAAATTTTGAAAGAAGACTAATCCTGGTGGCACATTAAACAGGAATTTTAGAAAGGATGAGGGCACCAAACGCCAGGGCTTACTTTGGTCAAAGGCATTCAATGAGTTTATATGCTTGTTAAAATGGTCTTTTGTTGAAATGACTGAAAATTGAGAAATTAAAAGTTGGTACGTAGGTGCTTTACAGGGGACAAGAACAAAATCTTCGTTTGTCTAAAATGATCCCAAATAAGTGAGCTACAGCAATCTTAGTTTCCTTACTCCTTGTAATTTGTTCTTGGAGTCAAGGTTTGAGGCTGGTGGATCATCTTATTCCGGCCGTCTCCTCTCTTTGACCAATGTAAGGTCTCCTCCCCACTGGTGACGCTCTGCCCACTCGTTCTCAGGACAACGGTGCTAGATTCCATACAGCTCCCTGGTTTAGGCCCCAGAAATGGGGGTGGGGGCAGTCTCCAAACTGAACTTCCATGTGACCTATTGGACCCAACGTCAGTGCTCACCCTCCCAGTTTTCTGTGTCTTACACGCGTGCATGGATGGCAGTGTTTGGGGCGTGGAGGTGGCCCCTGCTCGGAAAGGTGTTTCTGTCTGATAAGGATGGGAATCGAGTTGAAGTGACAGCCGCCAAACTCTGTCAGGGCTTTGGAGTTCAGGGAAACTTTTCTTTCTAGGAAGGGGACAGGAATCCCGCCCCCCCCCGCCACGACCAGATAATTGTTTTTTCCATATTGTCCCCTGTTGTAAAAGCTAACTCCTTGCGTAATGTTGTGATGGGCTGACTCCTGTTACTCAGAGGTCATGTTCCTATTTACTGAAGGCACCATGAGCGTAGGTGTCACTTTATTGAAAAGCGTGTGAAGGGTGACATTGCTGACACGTTGAAGCTGGCGCCGTTGGGTTTGGCTCCTGGTTATGGTCATTATCACAGGGCTCGCTCTGCGTTCAGAGGTCGTAAGCTGCATTGCAAAGATCCGTGAGTGGATTGCTAGAAGGTTCCTCCAGAGCATTGTGCCATTACTGTAGGAAACAGTTCAGTGTGAGGAGTAGTAGGTCTCACCTAATTTCACTGTAGCATTAAATAAGATTTATTAAAATATTGCAGGTTTATTAAAACTCCATTATTCTCCTGGAGGGTCTTTAAGGTGCCAGAAGAGCTTGAAGAAATACTAGGGAAGCTTTGGTGACAGTGACAGTGTGTTAATTTGAGTTGAAAGAAGGTAAAGAATTTATTAACAGAATGGATCCAAAGTTGGCAAAAAAGATTTGTAATAAATCAAGGAGGGGAGTCATTTAATAAAGGCGGAGATCAGTGATCAGTGGAGGAAGGGGTATGTTTAATGATTCTAAGTGAAAGGTTAAATGGCTTCGGTGAATTTCAGTTTAACAGAGAGGAAGGAAAACAATACGGATAATTAGGCAGTAATAAGATCATACTGAAAAACAAAAAAGTCAGAAACTGCCTTAGGTGTTAGGGGAATATCGGGTAACGAACTTAACCTACTGCAATTATCTTTGAGTGTACGTTTTTGCTCTAGAAATGGAGGCAGCGGTGTCTTTAGTTATCTTTGAGGAGGTGTAATTCTTTAGCGCATTTATTGTATGTGGATTTTAAAATGATAATCATGAAAAAAGAAAGATTTTTCTTCTCTAATTAGCCCAATAATTTACATATATGTATCATTATGAAAGTCTTATAAAGACGTTGACAGATTCTTGGCCATTTTTACAGTTCAATATCTTACATGTCTGAATTGTGGAAAGATCTTGATAATCACTTCTGGAATCAACGCAAGGTCTAATTTTATATGACCTCTGTACTAACGATTGGATGAAGGGGATAGTGGCAGCGAAAATGAAGTTCACAGGTGATTCCAGACTTAAGGACAGTGTGAATATCGAGTCGGGGTGAGTCTCGGCTCCTGTCATGCTACGTGGAGAAAAAGTTCGTCTGACATATCCCCGATAATTACAGCTTTCTTTTGTCCTTGATATTCTTACTATTAGCTTGACTTTTCTTGTATTAGATTTCATATCAAATGTAGCTGGGCATGAGATGTTAATGTGGAAAACCAGTGGAAAAAAGCTGCTTTTCACAATGCAAGCAGCAGCTTAACAGGTCATGGACTCAAGTGGGTAGTGACCTGGGGCAGCGTGATCATCTGCTAAGCGGACATGGGGACCAAGAACCAGGGGACCAGGGTTCTGGGCTCGCTCTGCCACCAAGACACTGTGTATCAATTCACTTGTCAATGAACTTCTGCGGATCTTTTTTCTTCTTTTAAATAAGATGATGGGATTGCATCTGATAATATTGGAGGGGCCCTGTACTTGACAGTTCTTTTTCTCTGTGGTCATTTTATTTTCCCAATGTGTAGGTGACATTTATTTTACGATGGGAGGCATATCAGAGCTCCTACTGGATACTTCTGTGATACTTTGTTATATTTAAAAATATCGACAATGTATTCATTTGGCAAACATTTTCTGAGTGCAGACTTGGGGCACAGAGTTAGCCACTGTGATAACAGCAGTGAGGAAGGCAGGCCAGCAAAGCACCTTTCCTCATGGAATTTGCTGTACTACTGGACGTGCCTTGAATGAGACAAAATTAAAGACAGGCATGTTCAAAGCTTACAAAAAGGACGCCTGCTATTCAGTGAGTCAGCAGATGCCTTGCCTGGCCCAGGGCTTGAATGGGCTCCCAGGAGTCAGGTTACCCATTTCTTCCCGACCCCGCCTTCAGCAACTCTGTGCTGGTAGGTTGGTGTTAGCCATGGTGGGAGTATTTATATCGAGAAGGTTGGAAAACATCCCACATCAAGGCTTTACAACGTAAAGCAGTAAGTTACCTGGTTTAACAGCACGTTACTGGCGGTCAGTGGCACGTACCAGGAAGGCAGGTGGGGCTTCTGCCCGAGTGTGTTCTGTGGTTGGCGTGGCGACGAGGCAGAGACGTGGGCTGCGTGATGCGTGCGCAGAGCCCCGCGAACCACGGCTGGTCGGATGTGGAGACTGAGTGACTGAAGGAAGAGGGGCTGGATTTGAAACAGGATTTCTCAGGCAGGGTGGGAGGTACTTGAGCAAAGAAAAGCCAGAGAGCGTTTGGGAGGGCACGTGTAAACGTTCTGAGGCGGGAGCAAACGTGGCGTGGAAGAAGTGGTAGGTAGGCCTGCCGATCTTGAACGAGGCATCAAAGCCTAGCCTCGTCCGAGGAGAGCCGTGTCTAAGTCACAGACTAGCCTCTACCAGCGAAGTCCCCAAGGTGGCCAGAGTTTCATTAGCGGTGGAAAATTGAAGGCTGTCATTGAGTTTTTGTGACCTTACCCCTCAGTGGCACTTTAAAAGATCCTTTATACCAAATCATAAGCTCTGTACCAAATTGGAAGGCCATTAAAATGTTGCTTATGGTCAACATTTTGCAGCATTATAGATGTGGAATCTGCCCCAGATTCCTGTGCCGTTTCCTGCCCATCACCTCTAAGTTACTCTTCATCTGAGGGAGTTGACGTAAACCTCCACACTGTGCTTGCCGGCGACTCTAACGCCACGCTGGGTTACGCTTTAACGATGACCTACTATGCGCAGTAAACTGAAAGGGGCCAGGGAAGACAAGCCAGGGAAACCAGAAAACTCCTTTGTGAACGTACTGAAGCTCAGCTTGCGGTGACACCTGGCTCTGTGCTTGAGGGAAGTCCCAGCAGCCAGTGGACGGGCTGCCAGAGAAGAGTCCGGAAGGCCCTGCCTTTAAAGGCAATGAGCTTTTGGGCAGCAAGGCACAGAAGTGGAGATGTGTCGATCAAAATGGAAAACTCCTCTTTGGAAACCAGTCACCCAGTGCACGCCTGACTCATTACCTAGATTTGCATCTGTTTTTTTTTCTCTTTAATCTGCATGATGCATGCAGGTAGCAGCAGGTATTCATGAAGAGGAAGCCGATATTCTTTATTTCTGTTACTCTTGGTAATGTCATTTGGGAATCACAGTAGCAGTGCTTATTGGTGAAAATAAACACTGGATGGGTATACAGAATGAAATAAACATGCTGTCTAATCAAATACTCTTTTTTTCCATTTTCAGCACTGTATCTTGGAGCAATAACTATACAAAGAAAATAACTATCATGATTTTGGCAGTTATTAGCTTATTAAATTGTCTCAAAGAATTAAGTACTATGTGCAGTTCGAAGTGATAAATTTATTTTTCAATTTGACATGGAAAATTAGCATGAAAAGAAAAATCTCACTTCTGTTTTTTTAAGTGTGCCCTTTCTCACGGGGGAAATGCAGATAGATTTACAGTCACTTGGAGCGTTGAAGAAGTCGCAGCCGGGGGTGTCGGTCACGACCAGTGAGCCTGAAACGGCGGCTGGCCTGGAACGTAGCGGCCCCATGAGGTTTGAAGGGTTCACTGGCAAAGTAGGACTTTAACCTTCTGCCAGAATTTGAAATATGCTGTGTCGTCATATACCGTGGCTATCTTTCTCATTTTGAACGTTTTTACGAGCATTGTACTTCTGAGCACCATGATGCTCCTACTCTTGAATGACAGCTAATAACACAAGAGTTGAGAAGTTAATTCTTTGAAGTTTTTTCTAGTAGGTTTTTTTTACAAGCTTTTTTTTTTTTTTAAGTGATATATACTTGAATGGATGATATTCGCTTTAAAAGTAGCTTGGAATTGGGTTAAAATAAACTCAGAGTACATGTTTGATGAAAATTCAACAGAAGCAAAATAGTCACAGGTTGTCATACCGAGCACTTTAAAACATTCGTTATAGGTTGACTGGTGAGCACAGGGCGCTATGGTTCCCGAGGAGATGACTTTAATGTGTTTGGAGGTTATGATTGTTACTCTAAGCAAGGCATTTCATCGGATGTGGCATAGAATGAGATGTATGTAACAGTCATGCTACTATTGTCGGTTTTAGTCCAGCTTTTCACTGACATTTTAGGAAGTGGGATGACAGAAGTAAGCCCATGGATAAGTTCTAGGTTTTTTTGCTGCTAAGAAGGCAGATGACCTGAATAAGCCACCTAATCAGGACCTTAGTTCCTTAGACGATGCAGTCTGGACGTTGTCCTGGGTGAGCTCATCATAAACCTCACTCTCGTGGCGTAAGGGCTGGCACCCGCAGAGCCTCTGTGACTTCTGCTCTTTTCCATCTCGTGTGTGTCCCTCTCTTGACGAGGGCTGTGCAGTAGGAATGTAATGTGAGTTCTGTATAGAATTTCCAGGTGTCCGGTGGGCACGTGGACAAAGTAAAGAGATATCGGGGAAATTGATTGTGATAGTATGTTTTATGTGACTCAGTATATTTAGAATATCATTTCCACATGTGATTAATAATAAAAACATTAGTGAGCTGTTTTACATTTTTGAAATACTAAATCTTGAAGTACTGAGACCCGAAGTCATGGGGTGGGTTTCCCGGAGCACATGTCCGCTCGGACCCGCCACGGCTCCAGGGCCCAGTGGTAGCCTTGCTGCGGCGCACGGCTGCTCCGTGGGGCCGTGCAGCTGAGGCATCGGATCTCCTGTCACTCGTTACCCACGAATCCACTTCAGGGACATACAGTCACCTTTAGTTCCTCCTGTTCCGCTCTTTTATCCTGCAGTGACAGACTTGGCCTTCCTAGAATCTGTCAGGATTTAGAGCCAAATTGGCATATTTTCTCTCCCTCTGTTTTGACACTTCTGGAAAGAGTAAGCAGTGTGTGAATTCCCTTCAGTTCTTTAATTCATTTGTCCCTCCGTCCACTGAAATCAGACCTCTACCTTCAAAGCTCACGGAAGGTCCTTGAAAGAATTCTCACTCCTTCTCACTGCCCAGTTCAGCGCCCTCACACAAGGGCTTTCCGCTCTCCCAGCAGAAGCAGGCAGTGTAAATAAAGCCTTCCTTCTGGAGCTTTCCCATCCCCGTGGCACACTGTCCTTGCTTGCTCTTCGAGCTCTCTGTTTTGCTGCTTCTGTTCTTGGTCCTTTTCTCCTTTCCCTCCGTCCGCTGCCCGTGGCTTCTTTTCTGCAGCGTCAGGCCTGCGCCTGTAGCTGCCTGCTGGGCGGATCTGCGTGGTGACATTCTGCGGTGTTTCCAGCCCAGCCTGTGCCAGACTCGTCTTCTCCAGGCGTTGTTTGGGTTTTGGCGTTACTGTCATCACGAGGCATAATCAGCGACTCGCCATCATTTTTATCTCCTGCCATTTTGTGCCCATCTATGTGTCTACATACACTCGGACACAGTCCTTTTGGCTCAACTCGTGAATCATCTCTTGAATATTTCTCCCTCCTCCACTTGCAGAGCCCCAGTGAGGGTGCCCTGTACCCCTTGCTAAGATCCCACTGGTCTCTCTCTTCGACTCCGCCTCCTCTCATCCATTGTCCCTGTTGCTGTCAGACTTCTTTTCAACATGGCGTGGATGATGATGGTTTTCCTGTGTAAAACGTCTGCTGATTGCAGTTTTCTCCCAGGTCTCATGGGTTTGATAAGTTTTAGCCCTCCAGCTGCGCCTTGCAGCACCCAGTATTCCTTTGAAACCCCAGACACAGCCTACAGGGGCTGGCAGTGACTCAGCCCTGTAGGGCCTCGGAGTTCAGGCTCTCTGAGCACTCTGTGTGGCAGTGGCAGTTGTCCAAAACTGGCCACTCCCTGTAATTGGGGACTGTCCCCTTCGAGGGGAAGGAAAATCAGTCTGCAAGCCCAGCAGGCGTGGCTGGGAGGCCTTTCTTCCCGGCCCATCTCTTCAGGCCCCTATTTTGCAGTGGATCAAGAAAGTGGATCAGAATCTAAGCTGAGTTACAGGAAACGAGACAGCGATGGCCATTAAGGGAGTGACCAGGAGCAGCTGAGGTGCCCGCTGACCTCCCACATCCAGTACATGTGCTTCAGGGAAAAACAACAAAAATAACAGGTTCCAGAATGCAAACACTAGGATTGCAAAGTCCACTCATCCACGGGTGGTGGAGGGCAGGAAGGGAGGCGAGGGGTAAATGGCACTGGGAGGAAGGGGGTTCACATCAGTCTGGGCACAGGGCTGGCCAGTGCTGGCAAATGCTAGAAAAGAGTGGCATGAAAACCTGTGGTCCTTCCGGACCCCCAGGTGTGACCAATCCACACATTGGCGTTGGGGAGATTGAGCCCTACCTGCCTCAAACACATGTAAGTCCTTAACTACCCTTCTGCTGTTTAGACAGTCTTTTCTATGTGTCTCTCTCCCCTAAAAGCCTTGGAGACATAGAATTATTTTACTGGTGAAATTCTAGGCTCCTTGATGGTTGGTGGAAGAAGGTGGGCACCAAGGGTGTGTAGTACCCCCGACAGCATTCCTATCCTCATGATAAATGGGTGGCTCTGTGGGTTGCAGTGTGATCTCAAGGCTCGGGTGGCAGGTCGACTTCCTGGTTCCTCTGTAAAAGAATCCCTGTGCTGGTGTTTCAGCTCCTGAGTGAGCAGCAAGGGCCAGTCACACCCTGGGAAGAATGACTGCCGTGTGCTTTGTGTATGGTGGTGCCTTCTGTACTCAGAAACCCATGCAGAGGCTGTCTCGGTTGAGTTGTGCAGGTGCTGGCTTTGATAGGAAAACAATAGATCCCCTGAGGTACTAAGTAGGAAGGAACTGGCAGTTAGTAGATCTAGTTGTGGCGAGAAAGAATGGCTTTAGTTGTTACCTATTTCTTAATATTTTTGTTGGGGTGGCCAAAAAGTTCCGTTTAGTTTTTTTTTGTGCCGTGGGTCCACTGGTGCTTGGTTGTCTTTAACGTCACTTGAAACAATTTTGATGGATTGTATTGTGACAGCTGTCCTATCAGCATGCACTAAAAAAACATCAAAATTGGTGAATTTTTGTGCATTTTAATATTAAAGATGGAGGAAGACAGGCAACATTTTTGGCATATTACGCTTTATTATTTCACGAAACACAACTGAAACAAAAAAAGATTTGGGCAGTGTACGGAGAAGCCTCTGTGACTGATCCAATGCGTCAAAGTGGTTCATGAAGTTTCTTGGCCCTATTGATACTTTTGCCAAATAATTCTTTGCTGTGAGGCTGTGTCATGCACTAGAAGATGTTTAGCAGCACCCTGGCTACCCTCTAGAGGCAATAGTGGGAGATAGCCAACGTACTCAAAATATCCAAATCAGTTATTGGTGAAAATGAAAAATGTCCTTTATTTTACAGAAAAAATGTAATGGACTTTTTGGCCATCCCAATACAAGGGGCTGTCTCCTGGCCTCTTTATTTTTCTAGCATATTTTAGTTGGATGAGATATTATTTGTTCTTTATAATGCAATGTATTTTTTCGCCCAGCTAAATCCTATTATGAACGTCGTGAGTTGGCAGCGGGCTTCCCTGAGGCAGCACAGCCATGGATGCTGTGAGGAAGGATGAATATTAATTGGAGAGTATTACTTCTGGGAGACCTTTAAGAAATACTAAATATGCCGAGGCAGTGATTTTTGCTTTTATTTCACAAGTGTTTGTTTAAAATCTAATTGCTTGATCTGCAAGAAAACTAGAGGTCATAAACAGCAATGAATAAATTGTCCACAGGAATATATTTGCATATAGTAAGAATGTTTTGCCCTTTTCTCGAAAAGAAAAAAGGGTAATAGCCAATTATCATATTTAAAATGGTAATTAACCTTCTCATCTCTGTAATTCCAAGCAAGCCCAGACGTGAACTTGGGATCCAGCATGCTGTTTTCATTGTAAACCTCAGTCATTGTTGAGAATTTATTCTCTGAAGTCAACGGTGTTGTGCTTAAGTGTGTAGGATCAGTGTGACTCATGTAAGTAGCAGGAAAGAAAGTCAAAATATTTAATTGCAACAAAATACTCTCTTTAAAATGAATATCATTTTTTATAGAACTGTATATCGTTCTGGGCTCATATACAATGGGAAAATTTGGAACTAAAAGGTTTCGAAAGCTTACTCTGGGCTGGGAATTGTCCTAAAGGCTTTGTCTATATTATTTCTTTTAATCTTCCCAATAGCCTTGTGAGACAAGAGCTGTTATTATATTATGAGGAAACTGAGGCACGCAGAGGCTAGGTAAAGGGCCCAAGGTCACCAGTCAGTGCAGGAGGGAGGATTCTGGCCTGGGAATTCTGACTGTGCGCCTGCCCCGGGCTGTCCTGCCAGTTCGTCTCTCTGTCAGTCAGTCGGTTCGTCAGTCTGGTTTTCTGACCGTGAACTCTACTGCTGGTACGCGCATTTCTGAGTTGGACCCTTCTTGCAATGTAGCTGTTTCTAATGTGTTGGAAAACAAGCACACGTGTAAATACATAAACATAGTACATTGAAATGTGTCCCAGAGACATTTTTTACAGCAACAACAATCACTTCTTGTTTATTTTGGTTTTTGTAGCTGACGTGTATAGTGCTAAGCCAAGTAAGCACATTTTTTTGTGAAGTTGCTTGTTTATTTTTAAGTTAAAAAGAAGCCTTACGGCTTGCAGAGGTCAAGGAGGGCTTCTTTCCCCAGGCCTTCTACCCCAGTCCTTGCCTTCTCCTAAGAAGGTGCTACATTTGATGATTTTTCTTGTCCTTTTTAAGCCGAGTTTGGCGCCAACCCCCCCGCTCTTATCCCCTGCAGTTAAACGAAACCAAACATGCGTATTTGGGGATGAAGAGCACCGTGGAAGACTCTTCCTCGATTGAGGAGTGGTTTGATGACTGTCTTTTACTAGCCCGAATGGAGCTCGGGGCAGCGGCTGGGCGTGGATGCTTCACACGGAGCCAGGCACAGCCCAGGAGGGCGATGGATGAAAACCAGAATCTTGTCTGACAGCACAGCCGTCCAAAATGAGCTGTAAGGAAATAAAACTCCTGGGGATTTAACACGTCTGCTAAATGGGGGTCAGAGACCCAGGTAGAGCAGGAGTGACGGGTCTCTCTGACCTTGAAAACCGCTGGGAGTTCGGAGAGGAAAAGTTACGCAGCTGGCTGTTTTTATGTGTCCCCAGTATCTGTCTGATGGGGCAGGTCGGGTCCTCAGAAAATGATTCAGGCTCGACTGATGTAAAGCGCAGGTCAAGGGAAAAACATCAGAGGAAAATTAATAATACCATACTAGCAGCTAATGCTCACAGAACGCTCTCTGTGCCCGGTATTGTTCTAAGCACTTTTTCATATATTAACTAATGCAGTTATAAAATGAACGTCAGCAACCCGGCGCACGTCTGCGTAGCGACCCTGTGACTTGCACACCACTACGTTAGTGCACAAGTGCACAGTGTGGGGTGTGGAGGAGGCGGGGGTGGGCATGAAGCACTGGCCTCGAAGGCCTGCGCTTTGCGTCTCCCGACGAAGGTGTGAGAGAAAAAAGCAAAGGGTGATCGATGATTTATGATCCAGCGCAGGGTCACACTTGATCATGTGTGTTTGAGGCATCCACGCCTGAAGTTACACTGCTGGTTAGGGCTTTGATGAACAGATCGGTCAGGTCCTCTGAGGTAACGAACTGACTTAGTCCGATGCACCAGACAGGGTCTTGGTGAGAAAGAGGTGGGGCATTCCCCAGGGACAGAGAGAATTTAATGCAGGGACTATTTACAAACGGGCTGGCAGTAGTGGGTGATTCAACCAAGAAGGCATTGTGACGCACCCAGGGACTGGCAGCAGTGGGAGGTCACCATGGCCTCATACAAGCAGGGGCCTGGGGATGGGATCACCTGTACAGGTGAGAGCTAGGAGCATGGGGGAGGGGCTAGGGGACAGGATCCAGGACAGCAGCCTGGTGGGGGCAGGGCGTGGTGACAGATGCCCCTCCCTCTCTCCTTTCTGCACGCAATCCGATACAGGTGCTTCCCCTTTGCCGATCCCAACGGAAGCTAGGAGCCAAGGAAGCTTGGGTGGTGTCCTTTCACAGAAGTCAGCCTCTGGGTAGAGAGCAGAAAAGACGAATGGATCTGGAGGCTGGCAGAGAGCTTGCCGCATAGCATGGGCTGAGTTGTGCCTCCTCTCAAAAGAGCCCTCAACCTCAGCCCCTCAGAATCGGTCTTGTTTGGAAATGGGGTCTTGACAGAAGTAATGAAGTTAAGATGATGTCTCTAGGATGGGCCCTAGCCCAAAGTAACTAAGGTCCTTGTAAAAAAGGAACATTCGGACATAGGCACACAGGGAGGGAAGATAAATGCAGAAGCTGGCCACCTCCAAGCCCAGGAGCACCTGTGGCTTTGAGAAACTAGGCAGGAGGCCTGGGACAGAGGCCTGAGGCCTCCCCAGGCTCCTCAGCGGAACTGCAGCTCTGCAGACTCCTGAGTTGTCCTCTGTCCTGTGGAAGCGTGAGACAGAAACTCCTGGTCTGAGCTACCCTGTTCTTGGTGCTTTGTTACGGCAGCTCCAGGGAACTATTACCTTTTATAGCATGATAAACTTCTTTTTAAAAACAGTGTATTGAATTTATTGGGGGACATTGGTTAATGTATAGGTTTCAGGTGCACAGTTACGTCATACAGCATTGGCAAGTTGTATTGGGTGTTCACCATACCAAGTCAACACGATGAAGCTTCTTAATGGCCAACTTCACTTTCAATTTCTTTTTAATTTATACAGAGTCATCAATTCCTGAAACCTTAGAAATTAGCAAGTGCAAAACACCCCGTTTGGCTGTGCGTGACTTGCCCCAGGCCACAGAACTTTGACTGGCAGTTGGGGCTGGGGCCTGAAGGCAAGCTGTGTACGAATCATTAGAGATGGGCACACTAGGGTGACAGGCCCGTAAATACATGGAAACTTTGAGTTTTTAGTCAAGAAAAGCCTTATTATAATTTATTGGTTTTAATTGTTAATTTCTGGGTGTTAATTATACCTTATTAGTGTAATTAATTAACTTTAAACACACTAATCAGTGTGTTTACTAAAAACAAGATAACTTTCTTGTTAATATGAGTAGCTTTGGAAAATCTTTGGGTGTACAACTCTATTTTGAAAATTTAGAAGCGAAATAGCATTGAGTGATGATCATGTTACCTGTCACGTTGTTTAGTGATTATAGATTCAGTGTATCGAGTTGGGGGAATGTGGATTAATTGAGCTGGAAGTTGACATGTGTACAGAATCACTTTGCTCAAATGATGATTTTGAGAGTTACTTTAGTTGATAATTTTAAAAAAGTATACATTTACAATGTTTATTGTTAAAATTAAAGCATATAAGTTAAGGATAAAGATGTTTATGCAAATTGCTTGTAATACCAACCTGCTAAGAAGGCACTGTTTTAATTAGGACTTTTCCTGTGTTTGGGTACCTATGTGTGCGTATGATACGTGCAAAAGGGAATTATGTCTTACAGAGATTTGTTGCCTGCTTTTAAAATTCAACAACAACAATGGGAACTCCCTTTGTTTCCATATCAGTAAATATAGGGATATTGTACAGTCCCTGAAAGCGCTAGAGAAATGATTCCTTCCAATTTTTGCTCAACAGCATCCTGCTAAACATCATTTTGCTTTGCAAACAACGAGATGATGTACATCCCCGCAGGTGGGTCATTGTATTATCCAGTTCTTGTTCTGAGTAGCTTTGTATTTGCATGAGGAAAACAGAGCCTCATAAAAGCCATTGCAAGTGTCCAGAATAAAGTGAACACTCAGAAGCATATCGCACTAGAAAAAATTTGCAGTGGGTTAGAGAGATGTGCTGAAGCTGGTGGGTAAAGAAAGGCTTCAAAGGAAAGTGGGCTGAAAGATAAAGCCTTCACAATAGACCTTAAAGCCGTGTGTTGGGAGTGAGAAGGATCATAGCTCTTTAGGGAAGCAATTTGGCAGTGTGCTTCAGGAGCCCTAAAAAACTTTCATCTTTGCTAGAATGAATACATATATAAATTTTTTTCTAGGATGCACTCTGCTTTTTATTTTTGCTGGAATATATTCTGGAAAATTTGAAACACATACTGTCTCATTTCATCTGTAACTCTCATCTAATTCCCCACCCTATATCATTTTGTTACAGATTCCAGGCATTTGATTGCTCTTTAATTTTCATTATTGTTTTTGATTATATAGCAGTTTAATTTTGAGGAAGGTATTTTAAGTAAAGAATTTGAAATACTGAAAACACTTTATGCTCAATATGCCCCTTACAGAATTATTTACGATGGTGAAATATGGCAAGCAGCTGCCAGCATTTGGGCAAACGTGAATTGTGAGGTGTTGACTTGATGGGGTGCTTTCTGATGGTACCGCCCAGGGAGAGTCCAGGGTAAGATGAGTCAAAGCTGATGTGGTTTATATTAAAGACTAAAAAAATAACTCAGAGACCATACAGAACTGAATGCACGGGCAAAAATTTGGCTTGGAAAAATGTGAGAGGGCCATGTGGCCAAGCAGGAAATCATGATTTTTTTTGGATCAGTGTTGCAGGTGATGCTATTTTCCCCTTTTGTTGGCTGGTCAATATAGTCCATGTCTTCTGGATTGACCATCAATTAGTTTTATGATGGGAGAAGTTCAAAGAACTTGAACCGTGAGAAAAACAGGGAACACCATATGTGGTTTTAGAGAACCACACTACCTGCCTAATCATTTATGGTAATTGTGGGGATTCATTATAAGAACAAATAATATGAAAGAAGGATTCTGATAGAAATCTTCTGGATTGCATATTTTGCAACTGACTTCTCTTTAAATTTTTAAAAAGTTTTTCAATTACAGTTGACATTCAATACTATATTAGTTTCAGGCACGCAATCCAGTGATGAGATATTTAGGTAGCCTGCGAAGTGATCTCCCTGTTTAGTCTAGTTCCCGTCTGACACACACCTCGTTATTACGGGGCTGTTCCCTTGCTTTGCTTTACCTCCTCAGGACGGCTCTGTAACTGCCCGTCTGTACTTCTGAATCCCCTCACCGTTTCTACCCATCCCCCAGCCGCCCTCCCCTGCGGCATCTCTGTGTCCACGAGTCTGTTTCTGTTCTGTTTAGCAAATGATGCTTTTCAGTCCCTCCTTTGCCTAGTTAACTTTTTCCTTTTTCCCACTCTAAACAGAAAGAGAGAAGTCAAACATGTCCTTTTAAAAACATCTCCCACAACTTTTACTCACGAAACACTTTTACTTATGAAATACAACACTTTTACTTATGAAATACAAACAGAACAGTAACAAAATGCCCCACTCTTCTTTCTGACTTTCTGAAATGTTAATTGGAATTAAATTTGCTTCTTATTTCTAACTGCCTCCTCTAGAGTCTGCCACGTCTTGGAATTGGCGCTAACAGTGTTAAATGCCAGTGGGCTTCCCTGTATTTGAAGAGGAAATATTGCTTATCTAATAATATTTGGATAATGGTTAAAATTTCTTTAGAAACTCAATTTCAGTGCCTGGATCTTTGTTTTATTTGGTGGATTTATTGACATTTCGATATCTTGAGTTTGAGTTAACATTTTATAGCCGAGGCTCTGGCTTCCTTCTCAAAGAAAGTGATGTAGAAGCTGAGAAAGATGATAGAATCAGGACAGTTTGCTTTTTGGGGACATTTTTGAAGAAAGAGTTTAAAAAACATTAAAATTAAATTTATTGGGATGATATTGGTTAATAAAATTATATAGGTTCCAAGTGTACAGTTCTGTGATACACGATCTGTATTCTGCTTTGTGTGCCCTCCACCCAAAGTCAAACCATCTTCTGCCACTGCATGTTTGACCCCTTGACCCCCCTCCCCTCTGGTAACCGCCATGCTGGTTTACAGAGGAGGGAGGTTTTTGAGATGAAAAAGAGTAGAGATGCAAAGGAGAAGAGATTAGAGAAATAATTTTATTGGTAACTAAGGTAATTTTTTTATTTTATTTTGTGACCTAGGATAGTAGGTCAAACATAGAAGAAATTATATCATCGATATTATTGATGGCAATTATAATAACTTTCTATGAAAACTGATCAATTTTTTGACTATTTTGAAACTACTGTTAGTAAAAGGCCCAACTGATAGATTGTGAGGAAATAGTTTACATTTTAATAGAAATTTACTTATACAAAGAAAAATATATGAGGAAAATTTGCTCATACAAAGCTTTATGTCAACCAAGTAGTCAAAAATACATATTGTACTTACTCACTTCCTGAAGAAATAACTTATATCTTGGAGACTGAAGCAGATTAAGTGGCCTGAAAGCTACAAAAGAGAAAAAAAAATATATGGGAAATTTAAGTTTTAAATCTTTTAGACTAAAATATCTGGGTAGTATGGTTCTATTCATAAACTGAGAGATTTATGTGCTGTATCTCGAAGAGACTAAAGCAGTGGTGAACATTTTTCATATGTCACAGAATTTTATATGTTTGCTTGAAGGGACAAACTAATGATGTTTGGAGACTTGACAACAACTCCGGGGACAGAACTGGAGCACCTGTAATGAGGAGAGGGTAGTGCTGCCGTCCACAAAAGGAAGCGTGTTGTAGGCTGCTCCCATGTACCAGCATCCTGTGCGGCCAGCTGGGCTGCCGGGCTGGCGACATTGGTGGTGTTCTCGTTTCCCCTCAGTACCTTCGGCTGGTCCACTGAGCACGGGCAGGCTGCTTCGCGGCCAGTGTGGCTGAAGGAGAGGTACATTTCTGCTTGTGCGTCTGTGTTCTGGTCCTTCTGTCTGTGACAGCCGGGTTTCTGTAGTTCCCTCTTTTCCTTTTAGCACACACACGGAAAACGCAATGTTAAGGAGCAAAATTTAGCAAGAGATCTGATTGCTATTGTCGCTGAGGTTTGAGAATATTAGGTTTTTTAAACCTTTGCTCATCGGCATTTCAACTCACTTTTGCAAATGCAGAATTTGGGGCACAGGAAACTTAAATGTGCTGTTCTCCTGAGCAGCGGGCCACCCGGTGGTCAATCCTGTGCATTTACAGTGGTCTCTGCAGCCCCCAGTTTTACGGGATTGGTGCTGAAATGCAAGCGTAACTAGGTAGGGAGCTTCCGCACTAACAGTGTTGCACTTGCCGCGGCTGAGGTTTGGTCACCGAGCCAGCCAGCTCCTTGGGACAAGGACCATTTGTTAGGACATTTGTTAGGTGAGGGAAAAAAAGGGAAGGAAAGCTGGTAGACATGGGACATTGAGTCTGTGACTGTAGCACATGGGTTGGACCCAGAGTCTCAGGGCCTGGCATGCGGTTTTGACAGTGCCACTTACTGACTGACTTTGGGCAAAGTCCTGAACTCTCTAAGTGTTCAGAGTTTTGTCCTGTACAAAACAGAAACAATGATGGTCGGCCGTGCTTCATTCACCTCATAGGTGAGTTGGGAGGATCAAGGCTATCCTGAGAAAGTTCAAGGGCCAGCCCACCGACATTTGTAAGTGCTATTCTAGGCGGTCCTGCAGACCCCAGCAACAAAGAGACTCAAACGTGTTTACCACCACACTATGGAGGCCAAATACTGAGAAGTAACATCTAGCGGGAAATCTGATCGATGACTCGTGTACGTGTGAGAGTGTCGGGTTTTTAATTCGGGAAAAGGCACCTGAGTCTTCAGGAGAGGACTTTGTGTCCTTTACCCTCAGGGAGATGACGGGGTGGAGAAATGACCCTTCAGACTAAGAGCCTTCTGATCTGTGGGCTGCGGCTGCGGGTAGAACGGCAGCTCTCCAAGGTATTGATTAACGCTGGGTTGCAGACGGAAAAGGGCGTGGGCAGTGCGTCTGTGGGGGAGAAGAAGGCGATCTCCTTAGAGGCAATGTGGCCATGTTCCCTCCTGTTCGCTGCTGCACTTTGAGCCAGCCCTCTCTGCTACAGCACCTCTCTGGCCTTCTGCTCGGGGTCAGGCCACCACGGTTCAATCACGAACCCACCCTTCATTTTTACCCTCAAAGGGTATCCAACTTGCAGCCCGCGGGCCACTTGCAGCCCAGGATGGCTGTGAATGCAGCCAACACAAACTCATAAATTTACTGAAGACATTATGAGATTTGTTTGTGATGACGTGTTGCAGTGTATTTAACGTGTGGCCCAAGACAACTCTTCTTCTTCTTCCAGCATGGCCCAGAGATGCCAGAAGGTTGGACATGCCTGCTAAAGGGTTATTTGGCTTCATCTAGATTTTGGCTCTTAGCTTTAAGATCCATCCAGCAGTGCAGGTGATTTTATCAGCTCCAATACTGAAGCGAATGATGACCGTCCAGTGATAGGGTTTCTCATTTTAAGCTATTTGCCACCTATAATCACGTTACATATTTCTGCATTTTTAACCATGGCATTTTTTGTTTTTTGAGATGCACATTCCCCTCCCCCGCCCCACACACACATTTCAATCTATCTGAAATTCAGGTGCATCTTTAAATCGAGAGCTTCTTACACTCTGTTGGCCAGGTGGCGGTGTCGATGTCATTGTCATTGTGCACATGTGAATGTGGTCACAGGGCCCGGGCTCTCAGTCCTGTGCGTTGTATGCACTCCCATCAGTGGCACGTCCTCTCATTTGGCCTTGGAAAGACACACTGTGTGTGCACAAAGGCAAGGAAGCAGAGCAGTGGAGTGCCCGGCAAAGAGAGGTAAAAAATGTGCCAGCATCTTAATAATAAAAAAAGTCGTTGCCTCGTGGTGCAGTTGGCTGCTTCGGTTTTTTCCTCCTTAGTAGTGTGTAGAGAGTAAAAGTCCATCATGTAATGATGGTGCTTAGGATTCACCGAAGCATACATTATTTTTAGCTGGCATACTTTAAATATGGTCTAGTGGAAGTTTTAAGATGTGTTCATGGAAAGTAAATATCATTTCAAAAGAAGTCACTGGCTTTACTGAAGGTCACTTTCTAAAAAAGTCAAGACTCTTACTCAAATGTAGACAGAACAGGTGTCCGATTCTCATTTTGCTCATTAACTAATGAGGGAACAGCAGGATGCTGCGGCTTGTTCAGGAGCATCCTGTGTGGCCGGTCAGTGGTGAATGCGCAACCGACGCCCCACCTGTCCTATCCACAGGCCAGTCTTCTCATGCGTCATGACCACGGTGGATTCTTTTCTGCTGGGCAGAATTAATTTGCATCGGTGTGGCAGAGGGTCCCTTATGTCATTAGGGGTTTTACTATTCAGAGAGTGGCAAATAACTGTGTGATGTGAAGAAACTTAAGCTCTTGTAGAATCAAGACAACCTGGAATTCTACACAGGATATTCACTGACATTTTCTTTTTCATGTTTCAAAGTCTTTCACATTATTTCCTGGCAAATCTTAGAGTTCAGAAGGCGTTTTACTGAACTTGAACTTCATAGGAAGGATAGGAAGAAATGTATGGACCCTTTTCTTTTTTGGTCTTAAACAACAGGTATCTATTTTCTCACAGTTCCAGGGCCTCTGCCTACCTCGCAGGTGGCCGACAACCCCTTTCCCCATGTGTCTTTACGTGGTTGCCCCTCTTTATGTGCACACGACACTGTCCAAGCCTCCTCTTTGCACAAGGACACCAGTCATTCTGGAGTAGGGCCCATTCTAATGACCTCATTTAGTATGAATTTCCTTTTTTCCCCCCTAGTGGGCTTTATGAGGGGTGGTGTTGATCGGGGAAACTGAGAGGAGTAACTACACAGTAAGGGGGTGGGGTGCGGGGGGAGGCACCAAGGATATGGTATGTGAAAGTGGATGGGGTGGTAAATTTAAGGGAGAGGTTCAGGGCAGGGGATGCTGGGAAGACACCACGCCAGGGAGGCGAGGAGACTAGCTCAGCGATGGGATGCTTTGGTTCTTGAGACATGAAAGGAGGTCAGCCCAGAACAGAAGAATGGTGAAGGTTCTAATAAAGGCTGAATGGCACCTGTTTCATTTCCACTCTTGGCAATGGACTCTTACCCGTGATGCCATTAGGGTGAGGAAAATCACATGCAAGTTAAGTAATTAGACTTGGAGCCACCTGTGGTCCAGTTAGTGCTGCGTCGGACGGGGGAGTGTGGTGCAGGCAGAGCCCCAGGCAAAGTAGGAGCTCATTCGTTCAGTCTGTTTTGGGCCCTCGCTCTGTGCCATGTACTGTTGTAGGTACGTGGGGTGGGTCCGTGGACAGCATGGCATCATCTCTGCCCTTGGGAAGCTCACTTTCCTTCTGATAAGAGGAGGCAGATACAAAACGCCACACACGTGTAAAGGACACAGCACGTTGGAAGGCGAGCGCTCCGGAAAACACTGGAGGAGGGGACGGCGGCAGCTCGCTGTGCTAAGCAGAGTCACAGGTGGGCGCTGAGCTGGAGAGTTGCAGCGACCTGCTGTTTGGATCTCTCTTCCCTTAGCATCCCCAGACCTGGAGCCGGCCTGCCCAGAGGGGCGAGCGGCCGGGCAGCGGGGAGTTGGCCGTGGAGTGTTTTTCAGGACTGTGATGAAATTGCGTCATTAGTAATAATAGGGAGCCGGCGATGCAATTAGTCCCTTTCTCTTCAGCCATGCAAGACGACACAGTGCATTGCAGGAACCCAGGCAGCCAATTACCTGTGTCGAACACCAGGAATAATTTGGTGGAAATAAATCTTTCTAATGAAGGACTTGGGAAGCATTGGAGTCACATGCTGCATAGGAGCTTTATGACAATTTTCTGTACCTCTGGTTCGTTTAGGGATTTCTAAGATTCAGTTTTTTTTTTTTTTTTCAATGAACTGGTGTAAACAATGTTGTATTGGCAAAACTGTGCATATCTCGACAGCTTGTGAAAAGGATAGTTAGCTTCTGACTTTCAGTTTCAAATACGTATCATAAATTGCCTGCCTACTAAGCCTGGTATTGACAGAGGTACATATATGTATGTATATATACACGTCTGCATATAACACAATTTTGCTTTTGTGTGATGTTGTTTGGTTATTAAAACTGTTCTTTTTTTAATGGGATAACGTATTTCCTTCCAGCTATTGCCTCTTTTGTTTTTAAACAAAGCATTTCCATGTTGCCTCTTGGGTTTCATGTGTATCATTTGGACTGGCTTCAAACAGAAGCTCAGGTGCGTGTGCCACAATATGCGTAACCCTGCTCATGTTGACGATTTTGAGTTACATCTCGAACTTTGCTGTTATAAATAATTTTGTGATCGATGTGTGGCTTGCAGCTTTTTCTCAGGATTTTGGAGTCACACATGGACATTTAAGTACTCCTTCCCCTGTTGCCCAAAGAACATAAACATTTTAAAATAAAAATGAGGAAAGCTTTGATTTCAATTATTTCAGATTATAATTAGACATCTGTGAAGGTTTTTAACTGGAAAAAAAAACAAAAAAAATTCTGAAAGAGAAACTATACGTCTATGATTTCCTATAAAAGTTAGAACTAGGGCTTTTGTAGAGTTTTGGTGGGCAACTCTTTAAGAAAGTGGGTAATCAAAACTTGGGACAACATACTTACCAAAAAATATTTTTAAGACCTAACTGATCTGATGTACCTTCTCATATCACACTTCTGGCTTTGTGGCCCTCTGCCGGCTTGCGTCTCCTCACACAGATCAGGTGGTTCCTCAGCTCACCTGCCACTGTGGCCCATCAGTGCTTTCTCTGTGGGTCATCCATTCATCCTTCCCCCACATTTGTGTGGGCCTCTCATTGGTTTTACCACTTGTAATGGACTTACCCACCCAAAGATCAGACTTAACAATGATAGACCTGAAGGTTAACCCGACGGGAAAGAAACTTGGTGATCTTGCATTCTTCACATCATGTTTGGCCGCCCACTGTGAGTGGACGTTAGCGTCTCATGGCCTCTGCCTATGAAGAGTTTACAGATTGGCAGAACTGGTAAGTAGAATCCATGCTTGAGTTTCAGAAGACCGAGACCCAGAGAGCAAAGTGACTTGCTGGTGAGGGCGGTTTTTCCAGTGACTTAGGTAATCTTGAGAATGTCTGAGGTGCATTAGTTTAGGGATGTATCTCATCATGCCAAAAAGTGCATTTCTTCTGTTTTTCTGGATTCTGTTACCTAACCGAAGTGCTACAAATCTAGGCCATAGAGAATGGGAATGCTGCGTGTAGAATAGCTATTACTGAGATGAAGGTCTCCTGTCCTCAAGATCAAAAAGGGCACAGGATATTTAAATTTAATAGTGTCCGTTGTTACTAACTTGCTGGAGTAAGAGAGAAAACAATATAAGTATTCACGAGCTGCTAAGGATTTTGTTTTGTGCACCCTACTTAGATCTCTTAAAACAGAGCTTATTATTTAAAAAATAGTTTAAAATAGTTATCCCCTTACTTTTCTAAGAGATTAATTTTACTCGGCTTGCTTGAGTAAGGATTTTGGCTTGAGTTTGGAATATCTGGTAAATTAAGAAAGTTTTGGTATAAAGTACAAAAATTTCATCAATGATTATCTCTCCTATAGTTATGAAACAACAGATACTCTCAAAATTATAGATCTATTATAAACTCAGGTTTTTAAAATTGATTTTGAGAGAGAGAGAAACAGCAATTTGTTGTTCTACTTATTTATCCATTTAGTGGTTGGTTCTTGCATGTGCCCTAGCTGGGGATCGAACCCACAACCTTGGCATATCGAGACAATGCTCTAACCATCTGAGCTTCTCAGCCAGGGCCTAAACCTAGATTAAAAACAATACTGTCCTAGGCTAAAAGGCATACTTGATGTTATCTTTAGCTTTCCTTAAAATTTTATAAGCTCAAGTGCTTTTTAAATCATTTATTTTCCTACCAGGAAAGAAAAGAAGACTAACAAGTGTGTATTATTTTTAGATAAAACAGCAGTAGTTTTTGGACATATGTTATTTAGCTTATTTGGGAGGCATATTGCAGAAATTGTGAAAGTATCAAATACACTTTCCCCACCTTGTTATTAATTTCTAATTCCCTTACCTGTGTATTCTCCAATTTCATGTATTTTTCCAGTTGCAATGTTCTAATGAGGCTCTCATATAGGACTTTGCTATTTATGAGCAAAGCCACACAGACTAGGAGTAGAGGTGGCTCAAGAATACAATGTGTTCCTTCCTTTATGTCTGCTTGGCATGGGTGTGGCTTCTGAAAGGCAGCTACATTCGATCATTCTTGCCCAGGGCCTCCCGTGCTTCCAAGTGGTTTCAGAACTGAGACCAGTGCCTTACAATTTGATTCTGGGCCAGCGTCCTCGCTGCAGTGCTGTGCTGCCCTCCCCTGCTGTGATTTTGATTCTTGGATTCTGTATTTCTCCAGGTGTGAGCTATGTCCAGTAGAGAAACTTATGAAATTATTTGCCACCATGATAAATGTTTTTAAAAGCTCAGAGGGATGCTGGGGAAGATATTATTTCTCTAACGTTCTGCTGCTTTGAAAGGCAGAAGTCAGCCGTTGGAGTTTGTTTCCAAGAAACACGGACTGCTCCCTGTGGGTGGGGGTTCAGTTAGATGTGGATCTTTAAATCCTTGACTTAATTCTCTTGGGCTGTCGTGTGAGGGTGATGTTTGATAAATACGAAATCAGGAGTGCTGGGTTGGTTTTTTTGTTTTGTCTTACCTGCCTTTCAGGGCTTTGCCACGTACGTCCTGGATCGATGTGATCCTGCTGCTCTCAGTTTGGGAACCATGCCTGGCGCCATCTGTGAGTACACATGCTGCTCTGGTCCATGGACGGACGCTGGCCTGTTCAGACTGCCCGCTGGGCTCCTTTGCACACAGGCCTTCGGGGGATGACAGGTGAAACACTCCGGCCAAGTGGGCTTTTCAAAGAGGGTTGGCCGATTGTCTCTGGAGAGGAGGTGGAGGGGTGGCCCTCTGTGTGTGTGCTCGGGCAGAGAGAGATGGTTCTACACACCTGCGTGGTGTCATAAGGCCTGGCGGGAGCCCTGGCCGTGCTGTGGGAAGTTGTCCTGAACAGAGGACTGAGTGCTGATAACTGAACTTTTGTGTCCTAACTTCAGTCTGAAGTCTTAAAAGTCTTGAGAACTGTCAGTGCCCATTTAGGCTTTGAATCTCATTTTTTAAAAACGAGCCTCATGTTAAGCAATGTGATTTCCAATCTCTTCAGGGTAGCTAAGAGCTCCATGGTTAGTGAGTGCCTGCGTTTGAGTCTGTTTTTTTTGAAGTTTTGAGAAGACTGCCGAGTATTGCCTGTCTGTTTACTGAAACGCATAGAACCTTACAGCCTTCCTCTAGGTCATGATGCCTTAACCCTTTTGGTACGAGTGCTGTTTCCGCCGCGACACTCCCACTGTACGAGGTGAGCCATTGTATGGGTGCCGGATATATCCGGCGCTCGTCCACACAGGTCATCAGATGGGTGCCGGATACCAAAAGGGTTAATCTCTACTTCCGAAACAAGTGCCTGACCGGATGTCCACTCACTCAGCCCCCGTCTGTCTCACGCACGGTCATGTGTGCGCCATCTCAACCCACATCCCCTCCATGCCAGTTCCTGGCCATTCACACTCCCCGCCCCCTTCTCTGAACATCATCAACATCCCCAGCTTCAGGACCTTCTTCATGGGTCTTACTCCAGTGAGAGGAGAAAAGGAAGAGTCATGTTTTATCAGATTCTTTCTACTTGTCAAAACCATTGTGTTTTACATTCTCCCTTTTCATTTCTTTTGAAATCAGGAGCTATGCTGCTAAGTGTCTGTGGAAAATGAAAGAATGAATCATGGCAACTATGAAGCTGTTTATGTGGGGAACGTACACATTGTTTGTGGCTGTATATTGTGCTTCTGTGCATTTACAGATTCGGGAAGGGGCACAGTCATTTCAGCTGTGGCTTGGTGTGTCGTAGACTCTCTTTGTGCTTCGGAAGTCTTCCTTTGAACCTTCTGTGCTGTTCAGACTGCCCGCTGGGCTCCTTTGCACACAGGCCTTTGGGGGATGACAGGTGAAACACTCCGGCCAAGTGGGCTTTTCAAAGAGGGTTGGCCGATTGTCTCTGGAGAGGAGGTGGAGGGGGAGGGGTGCGCACACGGTCTTAACACAAAGCACACGGTCAGTAACCAGCATAGGATTTTCCTGGGTCAAAATAAAATAGTTATGCATCTGATCATTTCTTGAGAAAGATACTCTCTCACAGAATTTTTTTTTAAAGTTTTTAGTGTAGGACTTCTCTTATCAAAAAAGCTTCTTTTTGAAATAATAGATTTGCTTATTACCATATTAACCATTTTACAAAGGTCATTTAGGGCTGTAGGGGCTCACCTGAGTAGTTTATACATTTCACTTATTTTTCTCCCAGTCCTTATACTTAAAAAATACTGTTGAAACACCTGTGTCTTTGGACATTTTCAGTATTTGTTTTTCCACTGCCCTGAGTCTTTCTCATTTAGTTAAGAAACCAAGCATCCATTATTTATAGAGACAAGGGGGGGGGGCCAAGTCACTTATTGGCTAAATGAGGCCCTAATCGCCCTATCATTTTCTTGAAAATTGAAATACAAGGTCAGGGAACAACAAAGACAATCACTCTCTTAGAACATTGCAAATAGAGCAACACGAAGCTTCCAGTGCGCCCAGTCGCCGACAGGCATGTGTGCGGGTGAATTGCTCCCGAGCACGCTGGCCTCAAGAGCAGGTTGTGTGAGTGACAGGAGGGCAAACAGCCTGCTTCTGGGGTCCAGGCTTCTCCCCTCAGTGTAACTAATGTTCCAGCAAAATGAGGTGCATATGTGCATCTTCAATGTGTTTCACGTGACGGAAGTGGCAGTGTGATGGACTGGCCTCGGAGAACTGGACCTCGGGCTCTGTATTTTCTCTTACAGCATTCCAGAAGCCAGCTCTTTTTAAGTCTTCATGACATGTTGGGCAAGATTTATAGGTAATTGGTGATATGAAGAATACTTTATTTTTTGCTTAGTGGAAACATAAGATAGAGATTCATAAGCTGATCAATAACCAAGATTATTTTGCAAGGTTGCTCTGAAATTTACAGGTGGTTCTGGGATTGTACAGAAATGTCCCTTTTTGTTTAAGATTTGTTGACTTGAATCACTTAATTGCATCTCAAAGTTATAGCTTTAAATTCTCACTTCTTTCTATCTCAAAGTGATAATGTAGTGTTTCATTAAATAACAGACATTATTATGTGTACTAACAAATGAAATTGGATTTTATATTTATTTTTGTCTTACAAATCTGTTTCCCCTGGAATCTCTTAATATTCTTCATCTTCTATTGTAGTGCAGTGTTTAGTCTTAAGAACTTCCCTAAAGTACTTTTTCTACCTGACTATGTCAAAGATCCTCAGAACAAATACCTCGTTCACCGAAAGGATCATTTGAAGATACCTATAGAAAATGGCTCGGAACAAATTACAGAGCATCTGGAGTCTGACTCGGTCACTGGGAATTTTTTTTGATGATTATTTGAGGTGAAGGTCCAGAGATATGTCTATTCTCAGCCACTAACGGATAAATGATAAACAAATTTGAAGGTCTTTGCTAGTGAGCTCCATAAACAGCGCTAGTCTTGGATGAGTAGTGAAGTGAGGACCTTGGATCTGAAGGGAGCAAGTGAAAAACTCTTCATGACATTCTAGTGGTCAGGAATACAGTGAGACTGAGTTAGGACTTTGTAACCAAACTCAGAAGATAGGATGAATCCTGGCCCAGATTAAACATGTGCACAGCTCTGGCTGGTGTGGCTCAGTTGGGCATCATCCCATAGACCGAAAGGTTGCTGGTTCGATTCCTGGTTGGGGCACTTGCCTGGGTTGCGTGTTCGGTCCCATGGTTGGGGCACATTCAAGAGGCATCCGATTGATGTTTCTCTCTGGCATCGATGTTTCTCTCTCCCTCACTGCCCCTGTCTAAAATAAAAAAAATAAAAGATTAAAAAACATTTTCAATGCATGAATATATATATGGGTAATTATTTTTATTATTACTACTTATTGAAGGCTAGCACTCAGTGCTTTTCATTTTTAAATTATTTAATGCTTACACTAAGCACATGAGTAAATAGTGATATCAACATTTTGCAGATAAGATACATCGAAGGAAGCCCACAAATACTAGAGTTTTGAAAAAACTTAAGTTTTTTAGACGGGCAAACCACTCATTAAAAGAAATCCGACCATCCACATGCCTTAGAAAACAAGAGGGGAAATATCCAAAATAGCTCAGATTGTGTGCCGTTTAGACAGTGCTTTGATGTGTGGGCTGTGGGCGTTTTCTGTGGAGCCGAGTTGCTGAGAGAGAGACTTGTGTTTTCAGAGGCTGCCTGGTGGAGGGAACCTTTGTCATCCCAGAGTGTTCACTCTTGGGATTTCAAGACTTGAGAGTGGTGTTTTACAAAGTGAGTTCCAGGTAAAACTTTTTATGGAAAAATATTCCTATAAAGTAATAAATCAAATGTGGACATGCCTTTAATTATTTAAAGTGGAGTGCATGTCGCTTGGGCTCCTTGGTGAGTGAGAGACACCGGGGGTGCTGGTGATGGAACGTTTGCAGAATCCCCCAGGGCACCGCGTAAGACAGTCAGAGGAGGGATCCTATGTATGTGCCCTGATTTCAGATATTTTGATGTATTCAAAAAGCAGCCACCATAGGAATATAATTTATTTTTAGCGGTGAAACTTCTGTGTCACATGCTTAATTATACAATTTCCCACAGTCCACAGTGAATCTTTTCCTCCCTGTGCTCCATCTGGAAGAATTTAGCTCATTCTTCATGGTCCAGAAAGTGCCCTTCCATCCGTATTCCTGAAACTCCTAATGGATAGCACATTTTCTTTATCGGACTTGGAGACATCTGGTATGTAGAAGATATCTGTGGAGTGTGAAGTTATATCTTTAATTTGACAAGATTTCTTTTAGTTTTAACTGTTTGGGTGATTGTTGTAAGTACTTGAAATGATCGAGCAAGAGGGCAATTAAGATGATGGTTCAAAAATCTTTGGAAATACTGGCCGATTCCTCTTTTTCCATTGGGCTCTTTAGAGACTATGAATCAAAACTTCTTTCCCCTCTACCCTCCCATACTTAGTCTGGGCAAATAGAGATGGTAGAATAGACTGTCTGTGAGCTCAGGAGCCTCCAGGAATCACTCTGTTGAAGTGCGGTGTTCAGATTTATTTACTTGCTTTTATATTATCAGAGGTGTATGTAGATTCTGGAGCAGGTTTTACTCAAGATTTGTTTAAAGAAGGATTAATCTACACTAAGCTTATGACTCTTATATTCAGATAGAGCATTTTATTAAATAAAGAAGTATAACAAATTCTCTTGAATTGAGACTGGTCTGTACATTAGTAATTTTTATGGACGGTTATGGGGTTCCCCTGTCTGGGGTTGAACCTCGCTCAGCCAGTAGCCAGATGTGTGACCTCAGGGAAGTTCCTTACCCTTTCTGCATCTTTGAAAGGGGATCCTACTGGGTCTCTCCCTAAGACAGCGTTGGGAGGTGTAAGTCTGGCTCCATGCGGAAAGGCCTGGCACATGGTGAGAGTTAAAGGTCAGCAAATACAGTTTTAAAAAGTTGTATTGTGGTAAAATGTACATAGCTTGAAATGCATCATTTTCACCATTTTTAAGGGTGTGGGTCAGTGGCATTGAATACATTCTCACTGCTGTGCTGCCGTGACCGCTGTCCAGCCCCTGAACTTCTCATCTTGCCCATCCGAAAGTCTGTCCCCATCAAACAGCGGCTCAGGGATCTCCCCCTAAAGCCCCCTCCCCACATGAGCATGGCCTGTTCATGACCTCTACGAGCAGAACAGTTTTGAGGGGGGCAGGTTAAGGGTGGTAAGTTATCTCGTTACTTCCAGTCCTCTTATTGAGAAGTTTTTCTTTTTGTTTCTTAACCGTGGTAAGCGTATCAATTGAGTTAACTACTATGATATGTACGTTCCAAGTCTAAATTCAGCTCTTCAATTTTTTTGAACATGACTGCTCATTTTTTATTCAGGCAAAATCTTCTTGTCTCGACCGCCAGCATGTTGCTTGTCTATTAGAATAACTTTTTTCTGCAGCTGTAGGAGGCAACGGCAGAGTCCCTGTGCCCGGGCAGCTATGGAGAGGCCGTCTATCTAAAGCTGCGGCCATCTGTGCGAACGTAGGCTTTTCCTTCGATTTCCACCTATGGCTATGGCTTGCAGAGATTTGATCTGCAGTTTCTTTGATGTAATTTCAGGTGGAGAATATCTTCGCAATACAATAATGGCAAACTAGGTTATTGGAAATAGGCCTTAATGAAGTGTAAGGGGGCGAAGTAAAGCGTAAATGAGACGCACCTCAAGGAACCAATTCATAAATAGCATGTGGTGTGAGGCAATTTTATATTTATGCGGTGAGTGCATTTTCATAATGCATAAAGGTGGTTTTAAAAATGTTGGTGCCATTTAGAACATTTTCTAAATGGTGTTAGAGGGCTGAGCTTTTTTGTTTGTTTGTTTTTTTCCCCTTAAATGGATTGGTATTGTCAGGGCAGCATTTGGTTCAGTGTGTTTTGTACCCAAAGAGCAGCCCTGGGTGTTTGAGTGACCACAACTGCAGTCGTACTGAGAACTTCCCAGCGTTAGCGGTGCAGAGCTAACAGGCACCAGTGTATGGCGTTTCTGTGAGTGTCCGTGACACGGGGGCCTTTTTGTGCAGAAGGTTGTAGAGACGTCAGGCAAGGTCTGCTGCAACCGGAAGGGGTGTATTTCGGTTAACCCTTTAAAGCCCTGCATTCGTACCCATGACAGGACTGGGTTATTGGAGGTGGTAGCACCAGTGGAATGAAGAAATGAGAATGTGGAGGTGGTGAGTTGGTAAGCATACGTGTTAATCAGGACGTACTTCCCTCGCATTGGGGGAAGGTCAAGGTTTTGCTGGGAACCTGAAACCTAGACCTGTGGGGGGTGGGGAAAGTCCTCTCTAAGGAAAAAATACAAATACCGGTTTATGTACAAAAGTCCATATTTTGAATGAAAAAAATTACAACAGATGACAGATAATCCAAAAAATAGCCAAAGATGTAATCACTGCAACATTTAGAATAATAACATTTTTAAACCGCTGATCAAACTCTTGAGCTACTTCTTCCTGCATCTCTAAGTGTGTAGTCTTTGGTTCTGTCTCTCTGTGATGAGGCTTTTGTAACACGGTTTCCCACAGAGAGATTGGAAGACGAACTCGTCTTTCCTGCAGCCTGGCTAATAAAAACGTGTTTTTACAATTGATGGTTGAAGTGTGTAAAGTATGCAGCTTCACTCCCAGACATGCTGTGTGTAGGGCTGTGCTCTGCAAACAGTTTTCTGAGTTCTGTTTCATGTGAAGCCCATCAAAAAGGAGAAGAGAAACATGATGCATTTACGATTCTAAGAGCATTATGAACTATGTTCCTAGTAAGTAAAAACTTCTGATGTGACAAGGCATCTGTTCAAAACTGAATTCTGTTAAGATGTCTGCAGCAGTTTGTCAATAAAGTTTAGTCGTTTTTAAAGAAGATAATGGGACTATCTGCCTACCCTACTTCATATGTCATGATTGGAAGAGTTTTCCACAGACTGAACATTCAGACTGCGTTACCCGCCACCTACCGCATCCCCTAGTTCCGGTTCCCATGGGACACGTGCCTGTCCCCATGGACCTCTGACTCCGCAGCTTCACTTCCTGTTTCCTGGGGAGTTGATGCAGTGGGAAGCAGGTGAAATCCTAGAAGCCGTTCCTGCTGCAATAGTTAGTCACACGTGGAAATGACTAAGCAGCAGGTTACATTTATCCACGAGACCCAAACCGCCTGTTATCACAAATCCACCTTCCTATTGGCCAGGCCCCGTGCTGCCCACGGTGACCCACACCATCTGACATGCAAGAGGAAGGGTGCAAGGGGACATCAAGGTGGAAAGGGATTTTTATGGTTAAAACATCTTACTTTTGCAAACTTTATGAAAACATATAGAGACCCTCCCAGCTCCTTGCAGGGGGCTTGTCAAGCGAGGCTCCCGAGGCACCAGTGCCATGCGGTCAGTCTGTGGAAGGCCACCTGGGCAGACAGGTGCTGTCTCTGCGGCGATGCCAATCCGCACCATCCCATGTGCCGGTGGGCAGGCAGCAGGTGGCTACTGGGTACCTGAAACGTCATCAGTGCCTCTGAGAAGATGAGCTTTAATTTCGTGTAGTTTTCACTACTTTAAATTTAACTGTGGTTAATGGTCGCTGTCCTGGGCCGACCATACAGGTCTAGCATCTACTTTATTAATATTTAATGTAAAATTAGTGCTCATTTAATTCTATTAAGGATGCTATGTATCATATCATATTATGCTTAACTAATGATGTCATTTAGTTATTAATCTCTCCATTGTGACCTCAATTTCACATTAGGTATAATAGACATTTATTGCTTACTCAGCAAAGTAGGCGGTTCTCATAATTGTGGACAAGGGTTGTGCTGCCTGTCTGTGTATATTAAACTGAGAAAAACACCCTTAAAGTATTCTGGTTAGAATTTTTGAGTGTCTTGCTAGAAGATAGACTTGAGCCAAATTATACTGAAAAATCTTAAATTATGGGTTCAAAATGTATGTTTTCAAAATAGGGGTTAAAAACTTAGGTGTTTTTTTCTTTGGAGATTAGTGTTCCCAGAGACTGAAGGAAAGTGGATGATTTGGGTGACATGCTCACTATTTGATTTGACTCCTGCTTCGGGTCTCATGGTCTAGACCAGATTCCAGGCTCTGGGCCTCACCTGGCCTTGCCGTGGCGGGTACCAGGCACTGACTCAGGGCTGCTTGGCTGGCAGACCAAAGAGAAACATGCATGTTGTTTAGTGTAGTAATGTGAATCGCCACGATGACATATAATTACGTGGAATTTTCTGGGAAACTTTGCAAATTATATTCATCATCTGCTTAGCACAGGATGGGGAATTTCTGTTAGTAATGCAGTGAACAGGTGACCTTTCTAGCACGGTATATAAAGTTTCACCATGCACCTTAATTGGGTAGTTAATGATTTTCTCTTCCTGTGCTAGTGGCCTTTATGGGCAGCGCTAGGTATGGACAGGAATCGGGAGTACGGGTTCTCTGTATGTCTGCGTGTAATAATTGTAATTAATATGTAGACTGACTAGGTTAAGTTCTAAAAAAATGAAGTGAAACACATTAATACAAAACTAACCACCTTAAAGTGTATAATTCATTGGCATTCACAGAGTTGTGTCTGCTCTGTTTAGTTCCAAAACCTTTTCGTCACCCCCACGGGAGCCCCATGCCCAGAACGGGTATCCTATTCTGAATGTTTTATGTACATGAAGGAACACAGCGTATGGCCTTCGTTTCTGGCGCCTTTCGCTCAGCCTGCCGTTTTTGAGGTTCGTCCACATCGTAGCTGTGTTAGGGCTTCATTCCTTTCTGTGGCTGCCTAATATTCCTTCGTGTGGAGGTACCACATTTTCTCTATCCACTCATCCATTAGAATAACCCGAAGTACGGTGGAAACTTCGTCCCTCGGTAGTTGTTTAAATCAGTTCTAAGCCTTGATGGATTATAAACGTTTATGCATATAGTTATTCAGTACTCCTCACGTTTGGCTTATTGAAATATTACCAATACTTCCTTTTCCCCCTCCCATTTCTATTCATTAATTTTTTTATCCTTTATTTTTGTGCTAAATATCATACATGAAATTCTTTTTAAAGTATTTTTAATGTTATTACGATAGTCTAATGCACATGCTCTAAATCTAGTCTGATGAATCATAAGAGTGATAAAGCAGGAAGAAAAAGAAAATTCGGCATCTATGAGACTGATGTCATTAGTTTTTAAAAAATAGTGTTTGATCGGGAAAGACCACTGGAAAAATCAAATACCTTTTTTACCCACCTGTCACGAAAGCCTCCAGATCTTAGATTTTCGATATTCTCTTCCATATCAGTGAACGCACAGAAAGGTTGGCCTCACCAGAATTCTAAACTCTTGTGTGGACCTCCTGGTATCCAGCTTGTTTTCTGTCTGTTTTGCTTGGTTGGCCCTCGCGATTTTATGTTCTAGAGAGTTTCATATAGAAAAGCATAAATATTGACTCTGCCTTTGGAAATTCTATAAGCTCTATTCAGAAATCCAGGAGTAAGGACACCTTTTATTTGTAGATTTTTAAAATTTTGTTTTTCCTCTGCACGCCTTTGGGATCAGCACCTTGTACAGTTTGTTTCTTGGTTGGTTTTCAAATGGTCACTGGGTAACAATTTGAGAAATCCTGAGTAGCGTTTTGTAACAGTTCCTTGCCGTGGGTTTGTCCTTGCATTTTAGTTTTGTTTGTGCATTTTTAAATAGGCCATGGTTGTGTCATATATGCTATTTGCCACTTGGCTTTCAAAATGTCAAACACCAGTTATATGCAAAATAAAGTAATTTACATTTTTATGACTGTGAAATTCAGTTCATTTTTCAGAATAAAGAAAAACCCCAAATGACTTACTTTAGCATAATTTGTTGACTCTGGTGGTTTGTCAGCTTGCAGGTAGCAGACTGTATTAGTTTTCTATTGCTCTGTAGCAAATGGCCATAAACTAGTGGCTTCAAACAACATAAATTAATTATCTCACTGTTGTCCTGGGTCCAACATTATGCTGATGGGCTTGGCAGGGCTGGCTTCTGTGCTCGGCGCCTGGCAGGCTAAAATGGAGATCACCTCGGGGCAGGGATCTTCTGGAACTCTCCCTCGTGCCCCTGTGGTGGTTGGCAAAATGCAGTTTCTTGGGGTTGGGTGATTGATGGGGGGGCCCCCATCCTTTCACTAGCCATTGTCTGGAGACTGCTCTCAGTGTCCCGAGGCCCCTTTCGGGTCTTGCTAGGATGCCCCCCAGCACAAGGCCCTCTTCTTCCACTAGAGAACCTTTTGGGCTTTGAGGCTCTTTCTTCAGGAAGGACCCCATCCCTTGTAAGGACTCACCTGATTAGCCCAGAATGGTCCGCTGTTGGTGAACTCAAGGTCAGCAGCTTTGGGACCTCATTTACATCTGCGAAGCCCCTTCCCTGACAGGGAATAACAGATGCTGTGTTCATAGTCTCGCCCACACTCACAGGGAAGAGGCCAGGCAGTGCGTGCAGCCCAGGGGCAGGGACCTTGGAGGCCTTTCTAGAATCCTGCCCTCTGCAAAGGCTCTATGGGAAACTTGGAACATGTGTTTGTGTGTGTTGTAAAAATGAGTGGACTGCATTTTTTTTTTTTTTTGGAGCAGTTTTAGGTTGACAAAAATTGAGCAGCAAGTTCAGAGAGCTCCCATGCATGCCCTCTCCCTCTCCACTCAGCTTACCTTCTTCTCCTGCCCTCGTTAAAATTGATGAACCACGATGGACGTGAGGCGACGAACTCAACACCCTAGGGTGCGCTAGGGCTCGCTCCTTGTCTTGTTCAGTTTCATGGGTTTTGAGAAATGTGTAAGATCGTGTACCCACTGTTACGGTGTCAGACAGAATAGTGTCACCTCCCTCCCACTCCCATGCTGCCCTCATCCGCCGCCCCCCCCACCCCAGGACCTCTGGCATCTGCTGGTCTTCTTATGTCACTAACAGGCATGCTTTGCCACAATGCCATGGAGTGGGGATCCTGCAGTGTGTATAGGTAGCCTTTTCAGACTTCACTTCTGTCACTTACTAGTATGCTTTTAGGGTTCTGCCCTGTCTTTCTGTGGCTCCATAGTGCCCCTCTTCCTCTCACTGGGTGCTCATCCACTGTATAGGTGGCCACGTTTGTCAAGGAAGCTGCCCCCGGGTCCTGTGGAGACTTGCCAGGAAGCTGAAACTCGCTTGGGAGCCTCGTGTGTGGGTAGTGGGCAGTGGCTTCTCCTTTCTGGTTCCTGTGCTTTATTCCCTTCTTGTCCTTGTGGGCTGTGGTGGAGGTGAGCCAACCCCTTGGGAGCTGGCAGAAGTCACTCGGAAGGTGCTCGTGTGGGGTGCTGCTGAAGCCGCCGGGTGTGTGTGTGCCACTGGGCACCCCCACGCTGCTGGCTGCCATGGGGCAGGGGGAGAAGAAAGCACCAGGGGCTGGAAAGAGAAGTCCTTCCCTCTGGTGCCTGCTACAGTGAGAGTTAGGGCCATGACAGCTGACAAGGAAGATCAGATAGGGGCCCCCGCTCCCGGATCACGGGGCAGGACGACGAGGGGTCGCCTTCCAGCTGACAGGTGACACGTTGGTAACTGGCTCCTGCTTTTTGAGAGTTTTCCTGCAACTATCAACAAGGTCCTATGGCTTTGTTTTTTTAATCTGTTAATACAGTGAATTACACTGACTGGATTTAAAAAGTTAACACAATCTGCATCCCTGGATAAGCCACAACTCTTTCCGTGTGTGTTATCTGTTGCTAGAGATGATTTGGCAACATTTTGTTCAAGATGTTTATGTCTAGATTCAGGAGGGATACTGTGTGTCGTTTTCTTTTTCTGTAACGTCCATCTGGTTGTGGCGGCGTCACATAGTAAGTGGGCAGGCATTCCTTATTCTTCTCTGAACAAGTTTGTGGAGGGTTCGTCTCATTTCTTCCCGCAATTTTTGATGGAATGTACCAGTGAAGCCATCTGGGTTTAGAATTTTTGTTCTGAGAAGACTCGTAGTTAGAAATTCAATTTTGGAGATTGATGATGGGTTTTTTGTTTTTTTTGAGTTGGTTTTATAATTTGTTTTTCAAGCAATTTATCCATTTACTCTAAGTTATCAAGGATATTGGCATAGAGTTGTTCATAATATTCCCATGTTACTGTTTTAATGCCTAAACATCGATAGAGTATCTTCTATTTCTGGTATTTATAATTTGTGTCTTCTCTATTTTATTTCCTTTATCATTTTCAGTAGATATTTGTCATTTAAAAGTATTTTCAATAAAGACAGTTTTTGCTTTGTCTGTTTTCTATTTCTTTATTTACTCTTACATTTATTATCTCCTGTTTTGTATGCACTTTGATTTTAATGTGCTTTTCTTTTTTTTTAATTTTCTTAAGGTAGAAATTTATGTTTTTTAAAGATAATTTTCTTCTTAACCAGTGGTCGCCAAATTTGGTTTCAAATTGAGATGATCTGAGTTTCTTTAAAGAATTCTAGTGCCCGTTCCCCAACACCCTACATGTTTGTATTTAATTGTCTAAATTGGTAGGGACAGTGAACTACTACAGCCCCCCCCCCCGCCCCCCCAGGGATTCCAGTATGTGGCACGTTTGTGAGGTGCTGGTGTAAGCGCTACCCTAGCTTTCTGCCCCACATTTTGATAATGTTGTTTCAGTTTTCATTGAAGACCCTCTGTTTTTCAGAAGAGCTTCACATACTGGGTCATCTTTTAGCTTTTGTTCTTGTTTTCTGTTGTCCAAAAAGTTGGGCAGCCAATTGGCGGCTATTACTTGACCGTGAGGCGGGGCTCTGTAGGGGAGGGGTGATGGCCCTCATCTCTGATTAAAGGTCGTGTGCTTTTCCAGTTGTGTGCTTGTCCTTGATACGTGAGCTAATTTTTCTTACATGTTTTGGGTAGAGAAGACACCATGAAGACAGCTTTTGTCAGATTTTACCCAAGAGCAGTTTCATGAGAAATGGATGGCTTGCTGGGGTGCCCAACCTTCTGGCATCTCTGGGCCACACTGGAAGAAGTTGTTTTGAGCCTCACCTTAAATACACAAACACTAACGAAAACAAAAAAAATATCATAATATTTTAAGTAAATTTACGATTTTGCATTAGGCTGCATTCACAGCCCTCCTGGGCTGCATGTGGCTGGCGAGCCATAGATCAGACACCCTGGTTCAAAGCATTATACCAATAAAATTTCCTGTTTGCAGCAAGCTGTAGTAGGTTGTGTGTCTGGAATAGGACATGGGGTGTATTTCTTTGCCAGTGTAATTTTAATGTCTTATATTTAAGATCATGAAAACTTAGTTTCATTGGAGAAAAATATCCCTCTTAAATTTTCACCACCTGTCAGCAGAGTGATAAGTATAATAGTTGTAAATCTACTTGACATTATAATAAACCGAACCCAGCTTTTCAAAGTGAAAAAGAAAACAGATATTTTAAAATCTCCTTTGTGATCTCTCCCTTTTCTCTCTCGCTTATTTAGAAGTGTATTGTTTGATTTCCGAATATTTCAGGGCATCTCTCCTTCTCTTATTTAAAAATTAATTTCTAGTTTAGTTCCATTGTGGTTAAAGAAAGTCTTCTGAGTGAGTTTAATATTCAGTGCTTGGAGATTTATTGAGCCCTTCCTTTTTCAAGGCCTGGCATATGATGTCTCTTGTTTAATTTTTATGTATTTCACCCTCTTTTCTAGTTTCATACCTGGGAGGGAAACCCTGTAGCTGTCCAACATAATCCTTTTTACTACTTTAATTCACCATAGTGAGGTGCTTGCTCTAAACATGAGTGTTGGGCCTGGTTCTTCTTAAAAGTAAGCATCATGCTCATGTGTATGTTTATTTTCAGGGGTTTTATGTTTATTTTCAAAGAACTGTTTTATATAGAAAACAAAAGATTACTTAATGTTAAACCATAATAGACTCTTAAAAAAACCTGACAGCTTTTTCACAGAGGTTAAGATATCCTTTAGGTCATGTTTTTTTTTTTCTTTTTTGGTACACGTTGGTGATTTATTCATTACACTGACAGCATCTACATGTTGTTGGAAGAATGGACTGAGCCTCAGAATGAATACATGCTGTGGTCATGGCTCTTACTGTAGTATGTGTGGACTTACAAGAGTCACTGCTAGTCATGTTACCCAGGAGAACCCTTCAGTGTGTCTGGTTGTGGAGAGCTGCAAATGTTTCGCTCTGGATGGACATCCATATTGAAGAACAAATTTATCGTCGGTGCATTGCTTTCTAGGCAGACATTACTCTCTAAGAGAACTAAGGATAGGAATTAATTTTCTGTCATGGAATGGTTGCTTCAACTTTAAATAAATGCCATAAATATACACATTACTTACTAACTTGGGTAACCAACACACAGAAAAATTGTTGAATTATTAGTTTGGACCATTAGTTAATTGCAAAGTTTCCTAATAAAACTACAAGTGGGAACATGCAAAAATACTTCTGCATAGAAGCAATTTAAGTGGCAGAAGCTTGTCGGCACTTAGAGGCATTTGTTCTGAGTTATGTGTGACCCTTATTTTCGCACCTTTGTTGTTCAAGCTTTGCATCGATACATCATGGAAGCAGGAAGTGCTGATGTGGGTCTTTCCGTCTTAGCCTGCAAAGGTATTGAAGGTGAATGTGGTCTTTGTTGCACAGCCTGGTTCCTTCAGTCTGGGTGTTGTATTTTATGAGACTGTTTAAAACACACTGTTGTCGAATACGGTAGTCCTGCTGCTTATTTATACGAAGTGCCTCGGTGGCGGTGGTTTTGTGTTGACTGCATACAAGGTGGCTCATTTATCAGCTTTCTCGCCCAGAGCTGTCTCTGAGTGTGAGAGGGTTTCACTGGGAGGCATGGGAGAAGTCGACTGTCCCGAAGTTTCCCCTCGTGTTGGTTTCCTGCCATGTGACGTGATGATGAAACTGGACGATGAAGAAGATAGCACACACTGTCATTTCATCTTGTCCCATCGTGCTTCCCGATTACAGGAGTGATGATGGGCCTCCCGGTTTGTGACATTGTCACTCTAGAAGAATCTGTGTGTGTTTGCGTGTGTTTATTCATGACTCGTGGGGAATACCGCTCTGTGTACTTGCACCACGGTGATACCTTGTGGCTGTACAAACACAGGGTTTCAGTGGGACAGGTCATGGGTATTCTTCGTGTTTGCTCACGATAGTTGGGTCTCAGCTACTGACCAGACCATCTTGGCAATGAACTTGTATTTGTGGCTGATTTCAATGACTAATAGAGGTAATTATGAGTGTTGCGAATCGATCTCTTTTAGACCATCTTAAATATGCCATTGGCGGCCAACTTGCCATTGTTTGTGCACATGAAACCTTTTGTTTTTGCTGGCATGTAGGTCAATGCTATTATTTAGCATTTCAAGGTAGAATGATTTACTTTTATGAGCTACTTATTACACTCTTAGTTTATTTACTTCTGTGATCTTGACTTAATGTTACTTAATTTCCCTGTGTCTGTTACCTTGCCCTCTGAGATAAGGATGAAATAGGTCCTATTTTATGGGATTTGTTTGAAATTAAATGAATTAATGCATGTAAAACTTAGAATAATTCTTGACCTCTCACAAGCAGTAAGTATTAGGCGTCAACATCATTATTATCACATTAGATTCCAGAATCACTTAGCCAGTCATCTTTTTCATTTTTCTCTTTATATCTTTATTATTGGATCACTTGTCTCCCACAAAATTCACCCAGTGTAAGTGCAGACCTCACCGACACCGAGTGGATTTACAGGGCTGGCTGGCCACCCAGACCCCCCTTTAGAACTTCTCCATCTTTCTGAAAACGCTCCACGTTTGCGCGCCCTCCTCTTTCTTGCCCCCAGCCCCCCGGCCGTCTGCTTTCTAGTTCCACCGATTTGACCTTTCCGGACATTTTCCGTACGCAGTTCCACCATGAGTGTGCGGGCTTCTTTTACTCAGCATGGTTCTGAGGTTCGGCCACGTCGGAGCGGACGAGCGTCCGTATTTCGTTCCTCTGTACTGCTGAGTAGCATCCTGTCTGCAGGTCCTCCGGTTTGAAAGTCTGCTTGCCATTGGGGGGACCGTGGGTTGTTTGCAGGTTTTAGGTCTGATGAATAATGCAGCTACAAATATTCCTTTACAAGCCGTTCTGGAGACGGGTATTTTTGTTTCTCTCGAGTAGCTTCCTAGATGTGGAATTGCTGGGTCGAGTGGTAAATTTGTGTTAGCCGATAATGAAACCACCCAGCCTCTTCCGAAGCCGCTGTGTGCACCGTTGCACACCCCCATATTCCGAAGCCGCTGTGTGCACCGTTGCACACCCCCACGGGCAGTGTGTGAAGGGTCCCGTTTCTGTGCACCTTCGCCAGCTTTGCTTGTGTTCTGACGTTTGGACTATAGTGGATCCCCGTACGTGTAAAGCAGTGTCTCAGGTGGTTTTGACTTGCTTTTCCCCAGTTTCCCGAGAGCACGTACCCACATCTGACTCCAGGTTATGCTCCCTCGCCGGGCGTGTGTCCATCTGTACGTCCAAGCCCCAGCCCCTGGCTGCAGGTGGGAGCATCCTGAAGTGCCGGTCCCCTTGTGGTGCCTGTGGCATTGGCCGCAGCTTGTCCCTTTGCCTGTCCTGCTGCCTTTGCTTCTTTCCAGATGTTGTCCCAGAGAGCATGCCCCAGAATGTCCGCACATCTCAGAATCCTGGAATCTGCTTCTACAGGCAGGCTGCATTGTTGACAGGAGTGACTAATTCAGAGGCAGTGAGGGAAGAAGGCCTCTATTTTGAATGAATAAATATTTGAGCAGAGACCTGAACAAAATGAGGAAGGGATGCAACTAGGTGTGTGGGGGAAGAATTTTCAGACAGAACAGCCAAGTATGAAGATCCTGGGCAAGATCAGGCTAGCCAGTCAAAAGGCTCATGTGGAGAAAGTGGGGCACAGCTAGGGGCCTGAGTGGTCTGACGGGTATTCAGCAGTGGGTTCCATGACCGTGCTGGGTGCTCTGTGTAAGCAGAGTGTCAGGGGCCAAGAGCAGCAATAGGGCCCGTGAGGAGGCCGCTGCGTGAGTCCGGGGGAGCAAGCGTGTTGAGTTCGAGCAGCAGTCCTGGAGTGCATGAGAGGTGGCTGGGTTCTGGGTGTATTTTGAGGACATAGTTTTTTGACTGTTGGGATTTGGAATAGGAGAGAGAGAGGAATTGAGGATGATTCTAAAGGTTTTGGCCTAGGCAACTGGATGAGCGGAAATGTCTTTTTGGAGCAGGTGAGACTGGGTGGAGATTAAAATGTCAGTTTTAGATGTGATAAATTCGTGTGCCCGTTAGACATCTTGGCAAGGGGGTGGACTGAGACGCTGGAATGCAAGTCTGGGTTGGGGTGAGGACAGAATCTGGGGAGCTGTCAGGGTCTGGATCTGAGCAAGGTCTCCTACACAGAGGTAGGCTGACCTTTCCCATAAAGGGCCACACCCACCTGACAGTCCCTGTAGCAACCGCTCCTCTGCCCTTGTGCTGTGAAATGTTGTGACAATAAACACATGGGTGTGGCTTCGTTCCAGCAAGTCCTTATTGATAAAAATAGGTGGTGGCCAGGTGCAGCCTACAGGAAGTAGTTTGCTGACCCCTGAGCCGGACAGTGAGGAGAGAGAGACAGAGAAGAGATCTTGGGCCTGAAACTCAGAGAACATGGTTAGGTTGTGATTTATTGGTGATTATCCTCGTTTAACTTACATTGGAAATTGGACAGATAACTGCATGCAAGACTCTAAATATGTAATATTCTAACTCTCTTTGGTTTTGGACATACTATTATTATGCTTTGTTAGCCATTCTCTAGAATTTATGGTATAGTATCAGGCGAAATGCTCAGAACTCTTCAGACATTTGAGTATGAAGTTCTGATCAGAATTTTTAGGGCATTGTTCCAAATATACCCTTTTTTTGGTCTAACCTAATGTGGGGGGCTGTTTGTGACCGTGCTGTAGTTGGCGGTTTCGTTCTGGGCTGAGAGCCGGCCCCTGCGTTGGCACGCCTGCGCTCAGAGCCGTGAGGGCAGAGAAGAGAGTTCGCAGGTAACAGAGGACCCTTTACAGTGTGGCCGTGTCCCGAGACCTTTGAAGTCTCCGTGGTTGCACACTTCCTAGGGAGAGGCTACAAATGACCCGCACGCCCACGTTCACTCACGAAATCATCGTGCAGGGAATTCTACAGGCTTCAGTGTCCCAGCTCAAGAGGGCGACCGACTGGACGTCGTTCCTGGTAGGACTTGAACGTAACTCGCACAATTGTAGCGCTAGCAGCTGTGCCTGGTGCAACTTTTCCTTTTCCTGATTCTGTGATAAGCAGCAGGTGCAAGGTGAGGTGGGGTGAAGGGGCTCCGGTACGGTAGTGAGAGTTTCTCAGTTGCTTCTTAGAGTTCAGCCACCAGGAGTGTTTCTGGGACTGTTGGGTTGACTGCTGACAGGCACTATGTGTAAGGAACTCACATCACTGCAGGTCACTGAACTAACTTAGGAGATACCAGTGGACTTCTTTCCTATAGGGGTTGTGGGCTGATGTCTGATGTTATTGTCTTCATCAAACATGAAAGCTGAGAATGAGTTTTATTTACATGCAGAGACTTTAAGAGTGAAGTGCTGTCCTCTTCAAATTTAATTGTTTTCCAGGGGGTCAGAAGTGGAGTTCAGAGACTTTCTTTCTATCTTCTTTTTTCGCTTTAAAGAGAGAGCTTCAGTTTCCCACCGACTGTTACATGGAGTTGGTTATTCCTAAAGGGAAAAAACAACACCAAAAAGCATGAAAAACACTTCAGAGTTTTGCTCAAAAGTTTTCATTTTTGGGAGAGGGTGTTCGTCATTGGCATCCCTGTATGCCTATTATATTTGAATGTGTTTGTATTCTGTCAGATACAGTGTGCGCCAGATGAGACCGTTAAGAAACAAAACTTCTCACTGTCACTACAGCAGTAGTTGGGCAAACCCTTATTTGCGAACAGGCCGTCAGCAATTCCTGACACTCCCTGCATTTCAGGGCTTGGTGGTGCCCGCGTTTAGTCGCTCCCAGCTGGACCTGAGTCCTTGGCATACTAGTAGTTATCTTCTCAGATGAGTTCAAGTCCTCTGTGCTCCCAAATGTTTCAGACGGTAGATTGACTGCTATGGATTGACTGCTGCTACTGAAGAGCCGTGAGCCGGGCCGTGTGAACTGTGACGGCCAGGCCACGCCCTCCCAGAACTCTCCTGCGTGTGACACTGTCTTTTGCTATCAGTCAGTGAGTGTGTGTGTCGGGGGTTGTTCCAGGGATGGCCTTCCCAATAATAGGTGTGTTAAAAAGATAAGTGAGCAAAAACCCTTCGAAAGGCCTCAAAACAGCACAGCTGATTTTGCCCAGCTGTTACTTTTCATTTCACTACAATGGTAACTTCATCTTCAGAATTCAACCTGCTTTTCAATTTCAAGGGTCCCCACTTAACAGTGTTCGTGGGGAGTGGTCCTTACAACTTCAAGAATATGGAGTGTTGGGTTTTGACTTGGCTCTCTAACTGTACGTGATTTTGAACTAGTTATTTAAAAATTCTGTCCTCTACTTCATGTATAAAAAAAAGGTGTTAGACTAGATTATATTATTGACTTTTTAAAACAGCACGTATATTTTGAATACCTGCTAATTTACCGTGTAATGTGCTGACTGCCCTAGGAAGTATGGAATCATTGAAAGGTAAACTCTCTGACTTTAAGAGTTTAGCCTGGTAGCGCAGGGCAGCGAGGGATGAATGTCCAAAATGAGCGCCCTCTGCAATCCGGACGAAAGTGGTGTGGATTGGGCTGGCCTGGGATGCCCTCGGGAGGACACGGTGCTGGAGCTGATCGGTCAGAGCTTTAGCCAGGAGGGCGAGGATTTGCTCTGTGAGGGTGGCCACAGACACCTCTGCCTAAACAGACATCAGTAAAGTCTGTGTGGGTGGGGACGGCGAGTGGCTGGAACAGAAAGTTCTTGTCGGGAAGGTGCCAGGAAACGGGCTGGATATTTTAGAGATGTGGACGGTGTTGAGGAGCTTCAATTGCTTTGGTAGTAAATGGAAGCTTGTAGGACTTGGATGTCCAAGTACAGTGATGAAAACCGCATTTCAGGCAGAGGGTGAGTCCGTTGCACTTTGTGGGGCGTCTGCAGAGACGAAGAAGAGTCCGATGGCAGGGACCAGGACTGCCGGCTGAGGAGTTTTACAGGCAGCGAATTGCAGAGTGGAAGGCGTCTGCTTTGTTTTGTTTTGGACATGTGTGGCATTTGCTGGGTGAATGTTTGAAGGATTGGTCTCTGGATTTGTTGCCACTTTTTTAAACAAGAGTGTACAGCATGGGAGATAGTCTCCCAAAGACCATTTTCCCTGGGTTTCACTCACTCACCCAGCATTTCACACGGAGACAGACCCTCAGTAAATGCTGGTTTGACAGCGAACCTGTGGTCTCCCAATTCTGTTGCTTAATAGAGTGTACGTACGTACATTCCACTGGAATGTCTGTAACCGGTCCCTAGGTGAGCAGCTGACTGGCTGTCTTGACCATGCCCTGCCGGACGTTTTCCTCATTGAGTCTGCGCGGACCACAGGGGCGCCTCCCTCCTGTTCAGCAAGCACTGGTCCACTGCCCGGCCGAGCCCACTCTCCCATGCATGGGTGGGAAGCTCAATGTACAGGGTGCCTTTGGAAAGGCCATGGTCCAGTGGTTTCCCCTTATTTATTGCTAAAGGAGCATTAGAATTCAGAAGGGTGTTAGAGCTACAGTTTTAACCCTATCTACTCATCTCTATAGTTTTTTAAAACATTTTTTTAAAGATTTTATTTATTTATTTTAGACAGAGGGGAAGGGAGGGAGAAAGAGAGGGAGAGAAACATCAATGTGTGGTTGCCTTTCATGCGTCCCCCGCTGACCTGGCCTGCAACCCAGACATGTGCTCTGACTGGGACTTGAACCGGTGACCCACTGATTTACAGGCCAGCAATCAATCCACTGAGCCACATGAGCCAGGGGTCATCTCTATATTCTTTTAAAGCTAAAACTCTTATGCCACTACAGAACATGCTTCTTTTCCCTGGAGGAAACAAATTTAGTCTTCCTGGTGTTGCTGTTGGTGAGTGGAGTGCTTTCTGTCTTAGTGGAGTGTAACTCCTTGGGGGTAGAAAATTGGTATTAATGGGTTTGCTCCCCAGTAACACTTAGCACTTGGCAATCTTAAAATATTTGTTGAGTGAAAATAATGCCCTTAATATCTGCATGGAAATACTCACTAGCAAACCGGAATTGCATTTTATTTTACAGACGTGTTGTAAGTGGTGGTGAATTTGGTGGATCACATGCAGAACAATGGGCCTGATTTTTAAGACATCTCAGAAAGATCATAATGTTACCACATCATCAAACCCTTTAACGATAAAAGCAAATACTTTTGCTCCAAAGTGCATTTATTCTGAACATTTATAGAAATGTTTAAAAAATCTAGACAAGAGCAAGAAAAGCAGGAAACGCAGAACAGAAACAAAGGAAAATGAACCTTTCCTTGTTTGTTATGTGCCCTTGAGTTGGCTCGATTCCTGGAGACCCAGTGAATGAGTAATGCCCCAGTGTCCTGTCCTCAGCAGCCCTGCTCAGTCCCCGGAGACTCCCGCCCAGGGCTTCTTTCATGGGGTCGGTCCAGCTCGTATTAGGCCCGTGCAGTGCCCTGCCCAGGGGTGTCAGCCAGCGGGATTCATGGGATGGGGACGTGTGGACTCTCTGGGAGTTTGTGATGCTCACAGACCCTCTGTTCTCTCAAGACTCTGCAGTCCTTTGAGAATCTTTCACTCACATATTAACCATGAGCCATGTTTTTGATCTTTAATAAAAAGGAACACCATGGATTATATTAGTGTTTGAAACTGACGTGATGATAGATAATAGACTTTCACATGTAAGTGGAAAGAAACCTTGAATTGGTGGGTACATTTTTTTCTCTGATAGTTGAATGTATTTTGCTCGTAGTGGTAAGGACCGATTTTATAAACCGGTGACCATGATCTGTTTGTCAAACGTATCCCATAATCAGAGTGTAACCGCTCGTGGTGCTGTGAGCATGCGTTTGCCTGTGTTTTCTTTGTTTTAAGATGTGCTACTTAAAACACATACACAGAATCCGAAATTTAGTTCCACTGCATCCCGTCATCTCTCTTAGTTTTGTTCTGTTGCTAAATCAGAGATTCACATTTGCTAGATTTTTATCTATCGCCATGGAAATTGTTTTGTTATTTTTCAATTTCACTACAGGGACAAGCAGCAGGAGCTAATGGACCAGAAGAGGGAAATGTGTTGTTTAAACAATGATTATCTTTCACATTTGGCTACCAGGAAAAGGGGAAGGTACCATTCTCTGTCACACAGCAGGACCAGGCGAATGGACAAGAGTGAGAGGCAGAATGCACCTTACAAAACGTACAGCTGTCTTGTGAGTCAGAAATAAATGCCACCAGCTCACAAGACAAAATTATAAAACGTGCCCAGAGGGCGCCATTTTATGAAAGGAGGGCCTTGTGGTAGTTTGGGTGCCTGTGTAGACAAAGCCACAGTCAGCTCAGTGGGGACTCTGGGGACAGCATGGCTGATGTCGCCCCTGTTCTGTCCCCAGATATGGAATGCCCAGCGTGGGTGGGCTGCTCCCTGTGGGTGGGTGTCATCTGCTGACCACACTGCCACCTGGGGGCAGCGAGCAGGTCTGTCCTTGAGGCAGGGTGTGGGTGATGCCCCTGTGTCTACCCTCGTCTTCTTAGTTCATGAATATCAGAGATTTTCTGCAGTTTTATCCTTACAGTAGTTGGAATTCCCAGTACACAGAGTCTGGCACAAATAACGTCCACCTTTTTATTCCATAAAAATCCTTTATTACAAAATCATAAGCATGGAATTCTGTAACATCACAATATCACACTTGAGCACACAATGGGTCATTTTAGGTGAAATGTCGAAATTGCTGTCCTTTTTGTGCGAGACATTCACGCACCCTCCCAACGGCGTTGCTTCTGCTGGACCCTGTGTATGACTTTTAATCAGCCAAGGATTTCATAAGGATGAACAGTTTGCATTTATTAAACCTAGTAATGATAAAAGCCCTTTCAACATCTTATTTGAGTGCTTTTAGAATCACGTAGACTATATATTGTCTCTAGCCAAAGTAGACTTTAAAAAAAAAGAAAGAAAATAATACCAGATTGTGTCCTTCATAGAAAGTTAAGATTTTTCTTTATAGTATATAAACATTTATGACAAACATTTTTAAAAAAAATTTTTATTTTATAGTGATTTCCAATTTAAATGATTGCCATTCCAAGCATAGGACAAAGAGCTCACGTGTGTTTGTCACTCGTTGCCATTATCAACACTTTATTACAGTTGCATTATCGCTTTCCCTCTCCCCTCCCTGCCCCTTCGCTCTGAGGTATTGTTATTCTGAAGATTTTTTTTTTGTTTGTTTGACAGTAAAAGGCGTGGGCATGATGCCTTAGTATTTCCTTACTACGTTAGTATTTCCTGGAAATAAGGACATTTTCCCACGTAACTCCAATGTCCCCTTCCAAATGGGAAATTCATGTTGATAACAGATGACTGCCTAATGCCCAGACCCTGTTCCTCACTCCCCAGTGGCCCCAGCGATGTCCTTGATGGGCCCACATCCAGGCTCAGGCCTTACGTTTACTTCTCCTGGTTGTTCAGTCTTCCGTCTGGAACTGGCCCTTTGTCTTGCCTTATTTTCTGCCAGCTGGACATTTGGGAAGAGTGCAGCCAAACTAGCATCTTTATGTGAGTTTACCCGGTGTTTCCTCATGGGTAGGTACAGACGGTACCTTCTGGGCCAAATTACTGCAGAGGTGGTGCCATGTTCTCCACTCCTTGTGTTAAAGGATGGTCTGGCCCAATCTTACACTTTTCCTGCCCCAGCCTTGGGGTCACTAAGGACTTCTGGTTCCTTCTTGTGGAGAATGACATTTGGAAACCAAGATTTGAGGCCTAGTCCCATTGCTATTGGGGTAGTGTTGCTTCTAGGTCACCTTAGAGATCAAATCTAGGAAATATAGGTTAGTAGGTATGTACGGGGGTGGGCAAAAGTAGGTTTACAGTTGTGAGTGACCTCCTTTTGACTTAATAAAGCTACTGTAGTAATCACAAGCTGCATGTCTTTCTCCAGACGAACAACTGCAGACCTGCTTTTGCCCTCCCCTGTATACTCACACCATATACGCACATGTGTGTGTATGTGCCTGTCAGCTGGTCTGTCTGAAGGAGCACATTCATACTGATGTCTCCAGTGCCAACCCCAAATGGCAGGAGATAGCCCCTTCCCCTTTTTATACTCGCAGCTTTGTTCTCCAGGACTGAAAGGCCTGGCTCCTGTTGTCTTCCATGTGTGTGTGCACTCAATTCCCTGTGTGTGTCCCTGTCTCTTAGCTGCATGGGCCGCCCCCTGGCTAGGCCCTGATGTCTCCAGCTGGCTTGTGGCATATTTAGTCTTGGCCTCCCAGGCCCTGTCAGCCAACCGCTCACCTCACACATGGGGTGGGGGCCCTGGAGCCCTCGGATTCGTGGCTCTGGTACATCTCCCTCTGTGTACCAAATGCAGTGGGGTGCAAAGGGATTCTGCTAGCAGGAGGCATTTGGTTTGGATTACATCATAAAAAACAGTGCTCAGTGAGAATGGGATTTTCTATTATTTTAGCTTTTAAAAAAATATTATTCTAAGGTATGAATAATGTGGTTTTTAGTGCTTAGCTTAAGATTCTGTTATGATTGACGGTATTAGCACTGGGACATGTGCGGCCGCCTCTGGTACTGCAGAGAGCGGCTGCATAGGAAACCATCTGTATGGTGGAGACGACCTGCCTTTCGTTCCCCTTGGACTTACTTCTTGGCAGCTCGATGAGCGATTGTTATTAACAAAAACAATTTTTGTTGAGTCTTGTTTATTGGTTTGCAATAATGAGAACTGTTATTGAGCCTGATAATTTTGCACTTTTATTTTCAAGCAACAAAATGTTCTTCTTTTGTGATGACACCATGGAAAGGAGTTTAAAAGCTGGTTTTAAAGGCTGCGCAGATTTGAGAGGTTATAATTTAGAGTGGTGGCGTGGTGGTCAGAGGAAATGAGCCAAAGTTAAAAGGCTTTTCTGTGCCGTTGCCTCTAACTGTCCTCAAAGTACTGGGCACTTTCTGTCGTGAAAACAGCCTCCCATTCTGCGGGTGAATGTTATCAGCAGCGGGAGCCTCCTCATTTCTCAAAACAGCCTTTATTCTATAGTGTTTGAACAAGAAATACAAATAATAGTATTTTTTCTTTTTGCAGGACAACATGGGTATAGGGGTTGTCTGACTATTTTTGAATACGTGCTTTGTGATCTACAAAGCAAAATCAAACTTGAAATTAATGGACGGTCAGATGGAAATCTAAGGCGTTGTCTTCCTTAAATCTCTTTCTTTTGCCCCTTTTGTGAGTAGGGAATTGGTTCTTCTCTTCTTTTTTTATGGAGCTGTTTTATGTCTATTTTTTTTTTTTGGAGGATAAAATACACTTGCTTGTAGCTACAGGTTGATGGCATAGATATTTTTGCAGTCACTTTGTAGGTAGGCCTCGGTTTTCTGTCCCCTGGGAGGAGCGCAGGGAGCACACGGACACGGGCAGAGCACTAGGCGAGCTGTGAATGTGATTCTAGGGAAGAGAAGTGAGCCCTCACTTCACTCATTTTCCTTAAATGCGTCTTTTTCTCATGAGCCTCCCTGCTTTCTCCTGTCCTTGTGTCATGTGGCTTTCGTTGCTTCTTATCCCACCCCCCCTTTGTCTCTGTGTCTCTCTCTCAGGTCCTGACGCACACACGTGCACGTACACTTACACTTCAATTTAAATAGTTGACATGCTTAGAAATACTCCCAAGTGGAGGTTGCACAGGGCCAGCGTGTACAGCCTGTGAGTGTTTTTGAGTATGTATACATGTGTACACACATGTGCACCGTTTTCAAAGAGGTAACCACTGGAAGCACTCGGCTTATTGTAGGGTTTGTGTCACGCTCGCTGAGTGAAGGAGTATATGAGTCAGGAAGGGGTGGTGACATCAAGACTGGATCAGACTGGGCCAAGGAAAGGGCAGAGTCTCCTGGAGACGTCCTCAGTGCGGTGAAGGTTTCATTTTGTAGAGAGGGTCACGCCAGGTTACTTGGGGCACACCCGGAACAATAGGTAGCTTGAGCCTGCTGCTCTCCGCCCCCTTTCTGCACCAGCTTTTCCGTGTGAGTGGTAGGGGCTAACCAAGTGAACTCTACACATGCCTCTCCGGAAAGGCTCACCTGTCTCGGCTGCAGGCACTGACTGAGGGTGCAGCTGCATATTTGTCCTTTTCATTCTTCTTGAAAAGCTCTTCTCCTTGTGGCTCATTTTCTGTCTCGTGACAGCCAAGGAACTCAGCGTGGACTTTTGTAGGATGGACACCAGGACCAGCCGCCCAGGACGTTTGCTTTTAAAAACAGCAATAGGAAGACCAAGCAGTCTGCAGCCACAGCTCAGACACTTCACTGTTCGGAACGGCGCTGGGCCCAGGGCTGCCCCACAGAGCACGGCGGGGCTCAACGGATGGAGTGGGGTCCATCCCTGACAGTGCGCATGAGCCCAGGGCACGAGCTGGATTTAGCCACCTCTTCCTGGTTTACCAGGGGACACACAAGGGGCTCCAACAGGGAGCTCAATAGAAATGTAAAGAGGGTGCACGGGAGTGTGGATGAGGAAGTGATGTTTTACTCTAACTGGGCAGTCAGGGTGGACCTTCTCGAGTGGGTGACAAATGAAGTAGACACTCAGGGACTTGAACATATGAAAGCAGAAGGAGAGACGATTTCAGGAGGGTTTGACTAAGGAAAAAAATGAAAAATGAAGAGGCAGAAAGACTTGGTGCACATTTCAGTTTGTCTGTTGCTAAGGGCTTTTGGAGAAGTGGGGTTTGAAGTGGGATCTTCCTCAACTTACCCTTCCTGCCTTCTGGGGTTCTGGGCTGAAGGTGTGGAGGTCATTGGGGGGCTCAGGTGCTGCTTTGTGCCTAGATGAATATGGGCTCCAGTCCAGGGCTGTTGAACCCAAGGCTTGGGTCTGGAGGTATAACTGTGTTTCTTACTCCAACGACCCGCGGTCCCATCACCTTCCCAGGTGGAGGTGGACAAACTGGAGCAGAGAGGAGATGAGGATGGCCAGGTCTCTGATTTTTTTTTTTTTTAGTCAAATATTGTCATCTGTTCTTGGACCCTGCCCCTTACCACTGCACGACCTGCCCCCGAGCAAGTGCAGCTCCTCCGAAGGACCAGCTGCCAGTTGTATGCCAACCACTCCAACTCTCTGGCTTCAGTCGAGACCTCTCTTGCACCCTGAGCTCCAATTCCTTCCTGTGAATTTCCACTTACACATCTTCGGGGCCTCTCCTTCTTGACACGTTTGATGATAGCAAAACAGTCTCTCTCTCTATTTGCTGTTGCAGTGGGTGGTACCAGCCTCCACGTTGGTCCCCAGCCCAGAATGTTGGTAAGCATCTCAGACTTCCTTACGTTTAGTTGGTCACCACGCCCTGTCTCTGCTATTTTCCTTTCTTCCCTCAAGTGTTTTTTCTCCCATCCTTCTCCACTCCCACCCTTCTGGGTCAGGCCGTCCTCTCCTTGCACCCTGGCTGTGTTGGCAGCCTAGTGTGGCACTGCTGGTGTGTTCGCCGCCTCCGTTTCATCCCCTGCACCACTCCTGTCATCTGAAATTTGCCACGTGCGGTGGGTCTATTTTTATAAACTCCAGTAGCTGCATTAAAAACAAAAGCACGTGATATTAATTGCTTTATTTGATCAGTATATCCAAAATACTATTCCAGCATGTGGCCCTAGTCACATCTCGGTGTGCTCAGCCGGGCCGCACTCTTGTTGTCTGCCTGTCTGTCGTCCTGTCCCCTGACCACACCTCCTCAGGCAGCGGTGGCCTGAGCGCGCTTCTCGCCCGAAGCCGCCTCGACTCACTCACTCCAGCAAATGTCTTGCACTCGTGGCTCTCCGAGTGTTTTCGTTGTTCCCAGTGGAGTACACTTACACTGTGACCCAGATAGTAAATCCAGGCCCGTGTAAAACTGGATCAGAAGTTAAAAACGGCTTTATCATGACGTGTGCTTCACTGTGTTTTGTTCTACCCACTTAATGAAAAAAGCCGATGTGGCTGACTCTGTCGATCCCGTGGCTCACAGGCAAGTCAGAAGCCACAGTTTGGGGGACACACGTCTCCACGAGCAGCAGCCTTATCCATGAGGCTACTGTCACATTTATCAGGTTGTACTCAGCGTGTGTCCTGCATTTGTCCTCTCACAAGACTGTAACTGCAAAGTGGGAAACCTTTATGTTTCTAGTGATAAACCCAATGCCAGCACCACGTGCGTGCTCCATATTGTGTGTTTATCGAATGTGACTCAAGGGCAGAAGAGCCGTTCACACCGATTCAAGGGCAGTGTGTCCCTGATCCCAGTGAACCAGCGGCGATAGTCTGTGGGGTGGTCTGAAGGAGTGGGCAGTGTGGTCTGAATGGCTTGGACGGTGTCATCTGGATGGGGAGCCAGGTTTGTTCTCTCATTCTGGCATCTTGGGGAACAGTGAGAACAACTCGATGGGCTTGGCGTACAATCACCTCGGATACTTGTGAGAAACAGGCCCTGCTCCTTTCCCGTGAAGGGGCTGGGTTAACTTTGCATCCGAGGCTGCAGTGTCTGCCTGGCAAGTCAGTGCGTCTCTGATGACCTGACCCAGAGTCAGCATTGGTCAGAGAGAAGCCAGGTGGCTCATTGCTGGACTGGTCTGGCTGCTAATTAAAGGGCTAATTTCTTTCCCTCACACTCGAGTGTGACTATATCCACTGCCAGGACATGCCACAGCTGGCCAAGCTAAGCTGGCCCGGGAAAACCTAAGTGGATGTTTTCTGTGTTGGATCATCCGTGCTTGTGTTTAAGAGAGCCTGGGGAATAGCGGGACGTGACGGCACTGATTATACGTCTGCTGCTTTTTAACAGCTGTGTATTAACTCAAGACCTTAAGTGATCAGAAGCTAAATTTTAAAGAAAAATAAAGATGTGAATGGGGCTAGTCCTCTCACTTTTGCTTGGTGGCCGGTTTTGCTTTCATGGCATCCCACGTGTGTGCGCTGTGCCCTCGTGACCAGATGGCTCTCATTTTGACAAGATTGAATTCTGGCTGGAGCAGGTCCCAGCAGTCAGCGAACACCTGATATGCTCGTTCAGATTCTTTGAAGAGATTAAGTACAATCTCATTCTGAATGCAGATGTTTCTTTACACGTTTAAAAATTCCCTCGGCCAGTCCTTAGTATGACAACTAATGAACACACCACTGGATAAGTGTTGATAGAAAGACACATTCCTGGGAAGTGCTTTCAAATCATGCAGGTGCAATGGTGAAGGGCCATTTTTCCTTGACAAGTAAGTTAGCGATGACTTAGTTCTGTCTTGTCAATTTGTGTTGGGGCGTACTCACAGAAAAGTTCTCATGAGCCATGTTCCTGTCTTCTGGTAATACACTTTTTAGTTTTGTTCAGATAATTCATGATACTGCATTGTGTGGAAAGAACACTTGCAGTGCATGTATGAATTTTCTCTTTGACCTAAGCTTATGTGGACACGTGAATCCTACTGAACAAATTTAACCGAGATTGTCGCCCAGAAAGTGGTTCATTCTGTTATTTCACCTAAACACTCAAGACTTGCCCTGGCTTGTTACTTCTCTTAATCTTCAAAATGAGTTCCTGTTTGAGCAATAGTTTGTGATTACGTGTTAAACAATTTTGTCACTTAGAATTTGATGCTGTGTGCCATTTTGACAGTTCTGGGATTTTTTTGTTTTTGCAGGTGAAAGCCGGCAGACTTTATTGATGTTTTATATATGAATGTTATCTTTGTCATTTGCGAAAAGGACTGGCATTTGCATGGGGCCCTTCAGCATGGCTCCTGGCCACTCCAGTCATATGTGAGGGGACTATTACTTGGCTCAGTGGAACAGTGACTGTTTTCTGAGATGCCGCAGTCTAACCTGAGATTGTGTTAAGGCACAGCATTAGGAAATTTCACCCGGTAAGCATCAGGCCTTTCTGGCAATTTAAAGGTGATGTGTGTGTAAATGCCTGTAACAACTGTAATCCTGAAAAAGGGAGACAATACTTTGTATTCTCTCATTAGATAAGTTCTTGGACTGGAATATAAAGCTTTCTTTGCCTCTCAGTTTAAGTGGGAAGCTGACGTCGTACATGGCCTTTCTTGTTTCTAGTAGGAATTTTTACTGTGAGGTCTGTGATAAACTGCAGTGATGTTGGATTTTAATTTTGGTCTTCTCTTACTGTGTGCAGATGTCACACGTCTGGTTTAATAAACAGCTCGTGTTCTACTGTCTTATTAGCCTTTCCGTAAATAGGATTCAAAATAGTCTCATTAGCCTTTAGATAAATATCATTTTAATTAAATATGCATAAATATGGAAACATCTACTAGGTAACAATCTCTACAGTAGTTATAATGTATTTTATGTTATTTTTTATTCTTATGGCATTGTGTACCTCTTTGTGATGGAGGGTAACCACATCATCAGGGGGCTGCACCTGCCTGTTTTTTGTTTGCAAAGATCCCAAGTCTATCGAGTAGTTGAATTAATGTGGTTTTACCTTTATCAGAGTTCACTGCTGATGGAATTGACATCGTAGCTTTCCATGTGCCAAGAAGTGAAGGACTCAGGTTCGATAACCCTTTGTGCTGACCTAGAACGTGGGTTTGCTGCAGGATCTGCGTAACTGCAGATGTTTTCATGCCACTCCCCGTGGGGCAGGGTGCAGGGCACCCGGGGCATCAGAGTTCCACCAGAGAGGGAGGTTTCCCTCCTTATTTCATGCATATACATATGTATATTTAAAAATAGCTTTGAGATTTCATCCACACTCCCTATGATTCTCCCCTCCGCTCCTAGCTGCCACTAATTCTGAATATTTCATGTAAATGCGTTGATACAGTATGTGGTCCTATGTGACTGGGTTTTTTTGCTTAGTGCAAAATTTGTGAGGTTCCTCATGTTGTAGCATGTGTCAGTATTCTGTTCCTTTTTAGGGCTGGGTGATATCCATTGCTTTATCTATTGCGTTTTCCTCATCCACTCATCAGTCGACTCAGATTGTTTCCACCTGTTGGCTGTTTTGAAAAATGTTGCTATGAACATTCATGCACAAATTTTTGTTTAAATAGCTGTTTTTAGTTATCTTGCGTGTATGGCTGGGAGCAAAATTGCTGGATCACGTTGAAGTGTTTGAGGAAATGCCAAACTATTTTTCAAAAGTGGCTGCACCATTTTACGTTCTCACCAGCAGTGTGGGGAGGCTTCAGTTTCTCCAGTTCTTCAATGTGTCAAATGTGTTTTTGGTTATAGTCATCCTAGTGGGCTGAAGTGGCATCTCATTGTGATTTTGATTTGCATTTACCTGATGGCTAATGATGTTGAATATTTTTTATGTGCTTATTGGCCATATGTGTATTTTAAAGTAATAAGATTATGATTTTTTGTCTTGGCTGGTGTGGCTCAGTGGATTGAGCATGGGCTTTGAACCAAAGGATCACCGGTTCGATTCCCAGTCAGGGCACATGCCTGGGCTGTGGGCCAGGTCCCCAGTGGGGGGTGTGAGAGACAACCACACATGGATGTTTCTCTCCCTCTTTTCTCCCTCCCTTCCTCTCTTTCTAAAAATAAAGAAATAAAATAAAAATAAATAGAGGATTTAAAAAAAAGATTATGATTTTTTGTGTGTTCATAATTTGTGTTTTTAATTAAACATGTCAGATTTGTTCACTTTTTTTCTTACCATTACTCTTCATTCTTTGTCATTTCAGGGAAGGGTTTAACACAAAATTAGTTACTCCTCATCATTTCTCGGCAAGCTGAGTATTGCACCCACAAAACCTGGGGCTTAGAGAATGGGAGGCATTCTCTCGAGGTCTAGTCAATGGTGTGGGATTCGAACCCAGGCCATGGGAAACCCAGAGCCCGATTCCTCAAGCCCGTCACTGTCGTGCACCTCGGTTCATGCAGGTGCCCCAGTGCCTTGCATGGCTGTTGCTGCTGCGGCAGTGGCTGTGGTTTGGTCTCCCTGCCTTCATCATCTCATGGAAACTAAGTTTCAAGGGAACCTGAGAGTTCTTGAGGTGCTGCTTTTGCCAGACGTGGGAGATGTGTACACAGGCCTGGCTGGGTGGCCAGGGTTGTGTCCATCTGCCTCAGGATCAGCCGGGCTGTTTGTGAAAACTGCATCTTCCCAGGCTGAATTCACCCTTGATTTTCTGACGGACCCGGCTGAGAACCCGGCCGAAGAAACAGCCCCGAAGCCGGTGGAATGAGAACCGCTTCCCGGGGGGCAGACACCTCACCATCCCACAAGATGATGATTTTGTCTGATGCTTTTCTGCTGCACTTCTGTGCTCTCTGCAGCAGCCCTCTCTGCACAGCCAGTCTCCTTTGATGCTCGGTGAAGGCGTCTCTCTCGTGCAGACGGAGAGGACTTCAGTTTGTCATTTCCATCCTGGGAGTCTGCTGAGTTACTCGTTCAGGAAGAATCCTTGCTCAGCACCTCCTGACACTCCGGGTGACCTCTGCCAGGGAAGAGGCAAAATCCCTGGGAGGAATTTTAAGCACAAGCCAAAAATAGCCATGTCTTCTTGATATAGATCCTGATGTAATCTTTGGATATCTGCTGTGAAAGTTTCATATTTTCTTTTCCCTGAAAACAGAAGTCTAGTCTTAGTGAGAGCTTCAGCTCACATCAGACGCTGCATGCCGTGTCTGGCCAGCGATAACCCCCTCTACCTTGCTTTGTCACTTGGGTTGTCAGGCTTAGAGAGAAGAATACTATGAAAGGGTCAGAGTCATGTTCCACCCCCATTCACTTTTGATTTGTGACCGAAGCTATTTACTGACCTCTTTCCTTGTGTGACTCTCGGGAGATGGCTGTCCTCCACTTTTCAGCTGACAGGAGCTGTGCGGACGGTTGGCTGCCTTGCCTTACGGGGCACTGTGAAAGCTGCAAGGAGCCCCGTGGCGTGGGCTGCGTTGGAAGGCTGGTGACGGCTCCGTGTGTGGACAATGACAACATGGGATGGCACGGGCGCGGAGAAGCTCCTCTCGGACACTTGAGTCCTGGTACTTTTCTCTGCCTGGGAACCAGCTTTACTCACCGAGATCTGTAGCTTTGTGTCAGTCCTACTTCCAGGGTGCCATGTTTTCCTTCCCGTTTTGTCGTTGCCCGCCTCGTCCAGGAACGTATCAACTTCAGAATGAGCAATACTGCAAAGGTTAAAAAGGTCAGATGTGAACTTATTACATGAGTATTCCCTTGATTTTTGCAAGTGTGTTGTCAACAGGTTACCGATTTGCATTATTCAATATTCATTTATAGGCACTTAGGACTCTGTCAGGCTGTAGCGTGTGAGCAATTTTTAAAGCCCAGATTTCTGCTTGAATGGTGCTCGTCACGGAATTGGTAGAGGCTGTGATGAGGCTTTGGCGTTTTTCAGGAACAGGCTCTTTACTGAAGACTTCAGCAGGAAGAGGCAGAGCAAGCCTGGCATCAGAAAGAGGTGTTTGGCATGTTTTCCTTCATGATTAAAATATACTTAGTGGGCTCTGGCTGGTGTGACTCAGTGGATTGAGCGCTGGCCTGCAAACCAAAGGGTCACTGGTTTGATTTCCAATCAGGGCACATGCTTGGGTTGCAGGCCAGATCCCCAGTTGGGGGCGCACGAGAGGCAACCACACATTGATGTTTCTCTCCCTCTTTCTCTCTCCCTTCCCTCTCTCTCAAAAACAAAACAAACAAACAAAAAAAACCCAAAACAAAATGGGGGGTGGGGTGGGAAGCATTTTTTAAAAACTATGATTTGATTCAAAACAGTATGTTTTTTAAAGCATAAGCCATTCTTGTCTTATGTGAGTTCCTGAACTTGACAATGGTTTCATTTCAGTCCCTAATGGATCCCCAGGTTTGGTAGTCGTGTTTAGGGGGCCGGTGATTTTTGAGCTACCTTACTCAGCAGAGCAGAAATTAGTTTGGCACAAAGTACATGCAAACCAATCTTAGCTTGTTTTTTTCTTCCTTTTGGTGGTAGAATTCCTTCTACCATCAGCCCCCACCCTTGAAGACATTTTCCTTTAGTTCATAATCTTCACCAACCAACTTGTCTTGTGTGGGAGCCATAAGCATTCACGAAGCTCATGAGGGAAATGGTCCGGAGTGGACCGACTACAGTCTCTCCCCCTGGGCAGTGTGCGGGGGGCCCTTGCTGCGTCGCCGCCTCCGCTGCCCCATACTCTGCAGTTGCGAAAGGCAGCTTTCTCTCCTGTCCTCGGTGTTTTCCTCAATATTAAGATTTTTGCTACTTGCCATTTGCCAAGTATACGAACAAACGTCATGTCACATAGTTCTTGAAACAACACTGCTGGGCGGTGGCACCAGCCTGTACGCCCCAGGGCCATGCCCCTGCCCTCCCTTGGTGTCACCGTTCTGACCATCTCCAATATTTTCTCCTTGTCATAGAAAATGTGTTTTCCTTCCCCCGCGTTACATTTTCAGTTAAATTGAAGACATGCTCACCTAACGACCACTCTGTGGGAAGTGGATGATCTCTCATTTCCGCTCTGCCTTTGCCGGGAGGTCACAGAGATGGAATCGTGCAGTGTGCAGCCCTCTCCTACTGGCCCCTGTCACTCAGTGTCTGCGCTGAGGTTCCCCCGTGTCCTTTCGTGGGGGCACAGCTCCTTCCCTCCCAGCGCCACAGAACGTTTCGTTGTCTGGATGGACCGCCGTTTATTCATCCGTCATCTACTGAGGGTCGACTTGGTTGCTTCCAAGTTTTGACAATCATGAACAACGCTGGTATAAACATTTTTGCGCACATTTTCATAGGGACATATATTTTCAAGTCATTTAGGGGAGCACAGTGAGTGTTTGCACCTTTTTAACGCTTCAAAAAGAACGGCAATGAAGTTTTTAGATCTTTAAGCCATAGAAGATAGCAAACGTGCTCATTAAAATGATTACATGTGTTTGGTTCTGAAAGCTATTTTGCGAACAATAGAAACCATTTTGGTAATAATTTGGAAAGCAGTTACTTTTTGAAAATTATTATTGACTTGAAAACAAATGTATATTTTTTGTATGAAAAGTGATTATAGAAATTAAAAGAGGCCAAATAGCTGTTTGAGAGATGGTCCAGGGTCGCCAGACATAGTTTTTGTTAGTGATGTATGTGTCGAATATATTACTTTCAAATATTGTGAGTCCAAGCTTTCCCTTACTTCCAAAAGACTAAAGCCTGTCAAATCTAGAAAAAAACAGCCTTTCACTTGCCTCTGCCTTTTTTGATGTTGTTGTTGTTTTTAAACAGCTCTTTTGGATATTTCTTCACTGAAGAAACACCTATTGAGTGCTCTGGAGGTGCTGGTGAGACATCAGTTAACAGAAGAGACAGGGATCTCTGCTCTCATGGAGCATATTACGTTTTAATGGAAGAAACGAACATAAATAGAATTGAAATAGAATTCCTAGTGCACCACATATTTACGAGCAGGCATGGAAAGAATCACGCAGATGGGGGACGGGGCTCCCTGCCCCCAGAGCTGTGCGGGAGCTAGAGGCAAGCTGGAGGTCCGGGGCTTGTCTGAGAGCTGATGAAAAGGGAGACACAGGTCTCCAAAGGCTCGTTCTGACAATCCCCGGGACCGTAAACACAGTAAGACTGTGGGTGGTGCTGTGGGAAGGGCTTCTCGATTCTCCTGCCTGGCCAGCCTGTGCAGACGCGGGGGAGGACCCGTCCTGTCCGATGCTCCTGGGCTCTCCCTAGCTCTATGCTGAGGGAGGCCCAGGAGTCGGGGAGATGGTGTCCTGTCCAAGGAGCTCTTGGGCCTGATAGAAGGGAAGGAACCAGAGCTGGGCCAGGCACTGGGGAGGCTTGACTGTGGCCTTGACCATGTTGACCAAGTCCTGCTCTCACGTCCCTTCTCTGCTGTCCTGGGCCTCTGCTTCGTTCTGAGGTGACTTGCTTGACCTCTCAGTCATGCTCCCTCCTGCCCGCCACCGGAGAGAGAGCGAGAACAAGTGATGGGCATCCTTTTCTTTCGTGAGATTCCAGCATTTCATGGAAGTGCGCACCTTGCAGCCAGGTGCAGGCCCGAGTTCTCTTTGTTGTGCTGTGTTTCGCAGTTGCTGGCTGTTTTTACCATGGGTCCGGGACAGAACACTCAGGCTGGCTGTGGCGTGGTGCGGCTGCCCCTCCCGGGAAAATCGGTGGGGTGGGGGTGGGGAGGGATGGGTGCTGAGGTTTTGGAAGATGCCCATGGGGTTGGGGGTGGCTCGCTCAGTCGGAATTGTGGCCGGCTGTTGATCACTCCAAGTTTCACGGCTGAGGGATGGTCACTTACAGGGACTAGCAGGGATTTACGAGATGATGCTTTGTGACTTGTGTTTGATGTTGAGTACTCAGCGTTAGAAACGGTGATTTTACATTGAGCACTCAACATCTAACAAATAGCGAAACAGGTTTTCATTTTGCTTTAAAGTTTCCCAAGCCGAGCTTATTGAAACTAACACACACACACATATTCCCGCCTCTTCACACCATTTTGAGCTTTAACTTTCTAGTATATGTTGTGTATACTTACCCTCTGTGTATTTAAAGAAATGGCCTGCCCTAGGTGGTGTGGTTCAGTGGATTGGGCGCCAGCCTGCAAACCAAAGGGTCACTGGTTCCATTCCCAGTCAGGGCACGTGCCTGGGTTGCAGGCTGGGTCCCCAGTCAGGGGCGTGCGAGAGGCAACCACACATTGATGTTTCTCTCCCTCTCTTTCTCCCTCCCTTCCCCTCTGTCAAAAAAAAAGGAAAGAAAAAGAAATGGCCTAATGTGGTGACTGTGCCCTGTGAGGTCAGTCTCTGTACACATGGTCTCTCCATGAGACAGCATCTTTCTGCACCGTAAAGCACCCGTACTCAGGCATCTTTCCTGGGGACCTCAGAGCACCTGCCAGGGCATGAGCACCCTGTCCCACGGGGGTGCACTGGATGAGGAGGTGACCGCGCCCCGGGACGCTCCCCTCCTCTGAGCAGATGGCGCAGGTGGTGGAATGGCACCACAGCGTGCAGACTTTCTGAGGGAGGCAGACAGCAGGGTCCAGCAGGTGGTGGCAGCGTGATGAGGACATCACATGAGGCAGTGGGGACAGGCAGGTGGGGGACTTACTCGATGAGCAGAGGAGAGGAGCCCCGGCCCGGAAGGCTGAGCTGCCCTGCGACTGCTTCGGTGACGTGTGCCCCAAGAGCGGGGCTCCTGTTGTCGTTCCCCTCACCTCCTGTGCAGTGTCAGATTGTAGGGGAGTCGAACCCTCCCACTGCATGGAGATATTCCTTACTCGGCGCACCGATCCACTTCACGCATATTTAGCAAAACAGGTCTATCAAACTCATCAACGAATTTTACAGGGAATTATTTGTTCTCTTGAATTTGAAACATTTCTCTGAGGCTGGCACTTATACAACATTTGAAACCGTGAAGGAATGCATATTTCAGGAGAATGTGATATTAGAAAATATAAAAATCTAGAAGATGCACTGCTTTTCTTGCGGATCTTATAATGTATTTACAGAGTAATAATATTTCAGGCCTTTTTATTCCTTAGGGATAAATCTTCTGAGAAAGGGGTGTCATCTCTTATGGGACCAGTCTGAAGGTATTTGGTTTCTGTTTGTCATGTGAAACTGCCATGCCACCTGATTTGTATGAAAAACAACATTAGCAAAAGAATGGGAAACACTCAATTCAGCAATCACATGTGTTTATTTCTTGAAAGTTCTTGAAAGAAGGTGTAGATTGCTGGTATATATTCTTAAGAATCTTCTTTCTACAAAACAGTATTTTATGAGTACAGGAAAAGCTGCAGTTAAAACCACCTCCTTTGCAGACGAGGGAAGAGAAAAACCGAAGAGCAGAGCAGTTTCACGCTCCCGCGAGGGGAAACCAGGCTGGGCTTCAGAGCCTCGCCTTCTTTGGCCAGCGTGTTTTCCGATAAACCAAGCAATGGAAAAGAATAAATGTCAACTGGAGAAATGCTAAATGCAATTATGCAATTTTATCCCCTTCTGTCTTTATGTTTTATTCCACACATTTTGTCTTTATATTTTATTCCATACATTTATTACCTTTGTTGTTGTTGCTGGCAAAGAAAATCGGCTCTGGCCGCCAGGCAGTCAGAGGATTTATTAGCAGTGTCTGGCACGGGAGGCGCTCCCAGCATTGAAGGGAGGCGGCAGGGTTGCGTTGGGAACAGAGAAGGACCAGGTTGGTCCGTCGGTAGCGGGGGAATCCGACAACACTTCCTGGGAGACCTGAAGCAAGTCTGGCCACATCTTCAGCTCATGCACAGACTCCCTGACTCCTGCAAGATTGTGTCTGATGGACTATGCTCAGCTCAGGTGCTCCCCAGTCTGGACCAGGAGGCCAGCAGGAGGTCACTGGAAGCAGCCTCCAGGGGATGTCTTTGGTTCCAGAGTCAGAGAGCATGTGTGTCTGGGTTTATGCTTATGCCAGGGTGCACAGTGAAAGAGAAAATTCCCCCAAAGGGTCGGAAGTGATGGAGAACGGGGCTGGGTGCGCGGAGGCCACGGGATGACACAGGTTCACTTCATCCATCCGTCAGGGGTCTTGTTGCCCGGAAACACCTTTTTTCTGACCATGTAAAGCCAGCCTCTTCTGCGTGGCATATTCGGTATTTTTAACACATGGGTCATCTGGGTTAGAGATTGATACTGTATGGAAGGTTTTTGTGGCTCTTGCTTGCTCATCTGGGAACACCAGGCCCCCGCTGGTCAAGGAGTTGTCCACTTTCTGCAGCTGTTGCAGGTGAGCAGTCACGGGAGACACTGTGAGGCCATGCACAGGTTCTGCTCCCGAGGGAGCGTGTTCCTGTCTAGCAGCCGTTGGCGATTCTTGCCTGAACCACGCTCTGTTGTGGTGGTTGCAAGATGATGCTCCCCTGCCAGCAGCAACGTGACTTGTCCCAGTTAGCTCTCATCTTTCCGCTCTGTGCACCTTTCCTGGCCCCCTACTGCTTCCTAGTGTGATTTCCCTGCCCTCCCCACCCCTGTCAGTGGCCGTTCTGAGTCCTTGCGACATGCCTCGTTCCTGAGCATTCCCCTACTTTCTGGGACAAGGAGATCCCCAGGCTCATGGTTGCCCTCTCTGCCCTGCCCTGGAATTGGCCACCTTGCCAAGGAGCCTGGATTCTTTTCAGTGAGGAAAGGCGGGAAAACCCACCATGTGGTTGCCAGGTGTACTGGCTCCGCACATTGATCAATTGTGGGTTTGGACCAGCGGCTGATTATTTTCTCTTTTCATCCTCTAGCAAACTGGTTATTTATTGAGTTTCTCTGACTTCAGTTAAGATGCATCCTTCATAACCAACGATGTTTTAATTATCTTCTTCTTGTTTATAGTCCTCTATGTACCTGCAGTGGCATTCCTCGTGAGTGTCAGTGCCAGCTGCCGTTCTATAGGACATCCCACAGCGGCATCGGTGTCAAGTGAAATGAGCCATGGTGCGGGATTAGTAATGACACCTGTCACAGGCAGGTGAGATAGTGTTGTGATGTGGGGTTGTTGAAGAGGATAAACAGGAAAATATTTTCAATAAATAAAATATTCATGACACCAGACTGTGTTTTAGAAGCTGAACAGTTTCTTTTTAAAAAAGATTTTATTTGTTTTTAGAGAGAGGGGAAGGGAAGGAAAAGGGAGGGAGAGAAACATCAGTGTGTGTTGCCTCTCATGTGCCCCCTACTGGGGACCTGGCCCACAACTCAGGCATGTGCCCTGACTGGGAATTGAACCAGGGACCCTTTGGTTTGCGGGCTGGCACTCAATCCACTGAACCACACCAGCCAGAGCTGAACAACTTCAAATAATCATTTTTTTTCTACATCCTTCTTGAAGTCCAGGAAACTATGAAAATGGAGAATTGTGCAAAGACCACTCCAGGATACTAACGTTATTCTGAATTAAATAGCAACAGTTCAGCAGTAGAAGGTTAGGACCTTCTCATTGAAAGTTTCCATTAGTTCTGAAGGCATTTCCTGTTGGTTTAAAGTTCTCACCACTGGGATTTTTCTATATTGGATATGACTTTAATAAAAACAAGTAACCACTCTATATAAAATGGTTATGGTTTATACAAAATGTTTCACATGCATCTCTAGTTCGATGCTACTTACCTAACATGGTCTTGTAATTACAATTTTATTAATATACAGAAACTATGACTCAGACGCATTATGTAATTTCACCAAAGTTACACAGCCATGGTCTATTTACTCACTTACACCCTGCCTATTTGCAAAAGAGGAATTGAGGTAGATGATTAAGAAAATAAAAATACAATCAAAACAAGAAAACTGTGACGTGACATAAAAGCACCAGAAGTATAAGAGCAGGGAAGAAACAAATAAGCAAATTGTAAGAGCTGTTATCGTTCTCATGATTAAGAATTAAATTTTATTTTACTCAGCTTGACTCAATCATCATCACCTGCTTCATGCCGTTAATTTTATTATCTGTTTAGGGAGACGGGTTATATGAATATAAAATGATAGGTTCTGTGGGAATACCAAGGGAAGGAACCTTGCCCACTGTGTGCCTGCAGTGAGAGCCTCCTGCAGAAGTGCCTGAACTGGCCCAGGAAGGGCCAGCAGACGTTACAGAGGGCAGGGAATCCTGGGAAGGGGTTGTGTGCTGGACAGTTACCACTCGGGGTGTGGGGGGCTAAAAGAGTACTTACAGCAGGAAATGGACCGCGGCTCTGAGATTAGACGAGAGAGGGAAACGGGCCAGGTCACCACATCCTCACATACTTGTAAATGTTTTATTTTGAAGCTGGGGGCACCGTGAAGGGTTTTTAAATAGGGGTGTGCCATGGTCAGATTTCTCAAATGAAAGCGTAGAGAGGCCACATTGAGGGGAGGAAGGACAGCACAGAAGTCCAGGGCAGGGAGGAAGAGATGTGTTTCTAGCATATTTTTTAGTTTGAGCCCGATGAGCTGGCCAGAGGTGGCCAGCACTGGCGTGATGGACAAATAGGAATCCTGAGTCTTAGGATCCGAAAGGAGGAAACATGAATTCTTCACGAGAGATGCTTTCATCACGTTAAATTTCCAAAAGTATTTCTTGCCTTGGTAGATCTGTGCTTATCTGCTTATGAGTCTCCTAGGGGTTTCGTTAGATGGGATTCTGATTCAGCAGGTTTGGGATGGGCCCCCAGTTTTGCACGTCTAGCAAGGTCACAGCTGATACTCCTGCTGCTGTTCTGAGGACCCTACTGTGGGCAAGGATTTTGAGGCTCTTGACCATTGTGATGATTGTGGTGTCATCGATAGTTTTATAATGAACGCAGAGGTGATCTTCCCCTGGTGGTTCTCTGTGAGTGGGCTTCCGTTGCTGTGTGTGTGTGTGTGTAGGGAGAGCTGAGACCAGAGATAAAAGAGTTTAAAATACTAAGAGACCTGAGGTTAGAAGGGCCTTTCAGTCTGAGGTCTTTAAACTGGTACACGATCACTTGGCAAAGTACACGTGTTTGATTTTGAAGAATCTAACTTCTAAGACCTCAATTTCCAGTCTTCCCTAAAATTGGCCCGCTCAAGAAGGCATCTCTCCAGCAGGTTTTCCTTTTCTGTCTCCACCTTCACAACTGCCCGTCTCTCATGCGACAAGAAGTGCTGATGGACCCCACATGCGTTCCTTGTCTCATGGCACCTCTCGAGGCTGTGGGATATCTGTTGTTTTACGCAGAGGATCAGTTAGAAATACTGGTGTTGATTTTGAAAACAGCAACAACCTAAATACTAGGTAACAAATCCTTTTGTAACTCGATGGTTTACAATTCTTTGTTTTTGAGATGTATGTAGGAAGATGGAATTGAGTTAGCAGCTGATAGATTATTAAAAATATTTGGTACATGATTAGCTAGGTGATTTTGAAGAATTGAGTAGCATTGCTATAACAAAACTCTATTCTCATCCACTTACTTAATTGATAAGAGTTTTTCAGACCTTTCATAAAAAAGAGAAAACAATAGAAAAATTGACGTGGAACCTGGTCTTGTGCTAGCAATAAATAATATTCAGAGTCCTATGAAAAATTTTTAAAAGAAAAAAAACACTAGCCTCATCCATTTCATTAAGAAATGCATTTCTATTGTAATATATTTTTAGCTTGAATTTCACAGTCTTAGGAAATAAAACAAAATTTCAAAGCTCAGTTACAAGGTTTGAAGACAAATACTTTTATTGTGGAGAAGTATGAGGTAATGAAAAGCTTTCAGAAATAAAAAAATGTATTATAGTAAGGTAAAATTCTGTGTGGAAGTGAATATAAGTAAGTTCACACAAAAAATGTGAACCATGTAAAATTTCTTACTCTTAAATAATGTGTTTAAAAATAGATGATGTTGTCTACCAAACTACTGTGGATTTAGATTACTTTGGGACCCTGTAAAGAGTGATGTAACAGCTTTAGAAGGAGGATGTTTACAATATATGGAGAATTATATCCTTTGCAACCGTTTGAGCTTGTGATGGAAATTTGAGATGTCAACTGAAAAAGTGTAATTGTAGAATTTTAGAAAATTCCTTTGGGACGACGGGAGGAGAGAAAAATGAAGGCTGTTGCTTTGGAGTACCTTTCTCAGGCCCCCGCTTTGCTCGACCAGACTTTCTACAGAAATCTGCTCGACCAGACTTTCTACAGAAATCGGGTGGTGAAAGGAAGTGAGAGCAAGTTCATCGGGAGCTGGCTCTGTTGTTGGTAACAGAGAGCAACGTCTGGTTTGGGACGCCTGACACACGGGCTGTGATAGAACGGTTTTCTGCTCTCATACGCCAGTGTCCCAGACCGCTCAGGGGAGCCCTTCTTCACTGATAGGTGCAGGTAACCCTAGGCAACACCAGGATCTGCCTGGGTGTTTGAACAGGTAAGCATCTTGTTGAGACGCCATAAAGCAAGATGGATATTTTAGGACGTTTTTGTGATGGTTTCAGCCATTTGGAGTTACGCTTCAACGACTGCTGTAGAATGTATTATATATAACTCTGAATGGTGATTTGGCTGTGAAGTATGAGGTCTACCCAGAAAGTATCCAGCCATGAACTATGAAAAATAGAGACATTTATTGAAGAAGACGCAAGATACAAAAGAAAACAAAAACATTGTACACAGGACAATGATGCATTGGTCCCCTTCAAAGGAGGCACCTTGGGACCTCACTCACCTAGTTCTCCCAATCGCTATCAGCTGCCCCTTCCTATTTTGTTGAATCTCATCAATGGTCTGAAATCTCTTCTCTTTCAAAGGTGATTTTAGTTTTGGGAAAGGCCAGAAGTCACAGGAAGCCAAATCTGGGCTGTAGTGGGACTGAGTCACCTGGGTGATTTGATGTTTTGCCAAAAAACTCGGCATGAGGCATGAGGCATGAGGCATGAGGCATGAGGCATGAGGCATGAGGTATGAGTGGCGCCTTGTCATGATGAAGCTGCCAATCACCAGTTACCCATAGCTGAGGCCTTCTGAATCATTTGAATAGTTTCTGCAGGGGAATATTTAAGCTTTCAGAAAAATTTGATGCAGATACATTGCTTTACTTGCTCAGTCATTTTGAATGTAACAGCCACACAGTACCTATGCTCACTCAACAGCATCTGCCACCCCCACTGACTAGTACAGTGAAGTCATCATTGTTCACGCAGGTGCATTCCAGTCCACTCTCCTTGGCTGTCAGGTGACATCGATCCTGTGCAAACCATTCTCATTCTATTAACAAGGGCTGGGCTTTTTCTGGACAGACCTCGTACACTCCCAGATAACTGAATTAGTTAATGTATGTAATGACGTAACATTCACTCTGTATAATCTTGGGTAATTAAATGTTCAAGAGTGCGGGCAGCATGCAGTGATTCCCGTTTTGCAGGGATAACTGTGAGTGTGTCCCATTGGTGCGAGAGTAACAGGGACCGCATGCCCACACTGCTAGTGAGTTAGGACGCTGGCACATCAACCCATGCAGTCAGTAGCGTGTTCTTTCTACTGCGGCAGTTTGGAAGCTGGCCTAGCATTTCATCCACGTAGGAAGCTAGTTATATTTAAATTTAATTTATTGTTTACTAAAAGGGATTCTGGCAGTAATACAAGATTTTGCTAATTTGCTTAGTTTATTAAAATTTAGAAGTTGAGAACTCCAAAGAGCTTTTGTTCACATGGTTTAGTTTTTCCAATAGTTAGCATACTAGAAATTAAAATTGGAAAAATTAAAAAGGTATATTTATTAATTCATTTAGAATAAGAATAAACCCATTACCTATTAATATAAGCACTTTTGTGAAAAATAATGATATTTCCAAATACAGTTTCCAAATATATTTCCAAATATATTTCTTACCTTTTTGCAAGTCTCTTTAACATCTAGCTTAATAGAAACAGCTGGACTCCCATATCTGCTTTTGTGTTCACTCCGTTGTGATGTGTTGCTCTGGCTGAGGTGTAGGGAGAGAACCTGCCCTCACACAGGTGTGCACTTGGAGGACGGAGATCGTGCAGAACCTCCGAAAGGTTCTCCACCCTCGGAGGTCTTTGGACCAGACTGTGAGAACTGCCGCTTTAGCATTTCGTCACAAGTGCCCTGTTATACTCGTTGTCATTTGCATGCACGTAATAAAAGGGACTGTGTTCTTGCACACGCGTTGCTTCGATGTCGTCTGCATCTGATTTGAGCTTCATGTATTATGGAAGACTTTTTCCTTAACTTTTAGATGTGTAATTAAATTTACGACAAAATTATAATCCTAACCTGGAAACACTTAAATAAAATTATGGGGTACGCTAGAATGTAAGTTTCAAGAGGACACAAATTGTGAACAAGTGTTTTTTCTCATTCAGGGAATTCAGTAGAAAAGAAATTCAAATATGTTATTATTTGCTAAACTGGTTGTAATGATACCAAAGAATTCTAACTCCAGGAAAATATTTGTCCCATAAATCTTTTAAAATAATCTAGATTTCCATCTTTTTTCCACTCTTTCCAGCCTCCCTCCCTCTTTCCTGCTCCTCCTGTTCAGTCATTTAATAAATGCTTGTTGGGCTGTTTATCAGTGAGGGTAAGCACTCACTGGTGAGCAGAGATGGAAATGCACCACAGTTCAAATGGAGAGGATCTCTGGTGCTCGCTACATACCGGGTGAGCACGTTTCTGTTGGGGGTGGTAGGGCGCTGCTCACTGCAGGAGGCCACCAGTCAGGAGAGGACAGTGTGTGCCTCATTCAGGGACTGGGGAACGTGGAGTCCCCTCACGGCTGCTGGCTGCGGGACCACGCCATCTCTACCACAGTTTGCACGCCTGTGCAGTGGGTGGCTGGTCCTCACTCGCGGCATTTGTGACCATGGGGGCGGACTTTGGGATCTATGCTGTAGAAAGATCTGATGTCTGTCTGGATGATTTTTCAAGTAAAAGTGGCATAGGTGGCTGCAGGCACCCGGGCCTCCACCTCACTGAGTTAAAACTCGGACCCCATCTGCTTGGCATGGTCTTGTGCCCAGTGCTCACTGTTGGCGTGTGCAGGAAGTGGCCTTAACTTTCTAGATTAGCTCTCAGGCTTCTCGTGAGGCCTGCACTGAAGAATGCCTGGAACGGCGCTAGGGAGCCAGTCTGTACACACAGAAAAAGGCTGGAATGCAGTGTGTTCAAAGCTGCCAGCCATGATTGCCGGGTCACTGAATCACAGCATGTGCTGGCTTCAGCACCCTGATTTCTGACCTCACCCATCTGAGTCTTCATCATTTTCACGGAGCTTTCCTGCTCCTTCCAGTCCCCAGTTAGAGCTGGTCATTTCCAGCGGCCACAGAAGACTTGACCTCCAGTGTGGAAATTGTAGAACTTTTCAGCCGTCCCTCAATTCACTTAACTAGTGAATTGGCTCAGCAAGCCTTTCAGGGCAACTGTGTGGGGGTTGGAGTCTGTCAGTTGTTGCCACTTGGCCGCCTGGTGTAGGGGCTCCTTGGTTTCTGTCTCTTGACTGAGCTTGGATGTTACAGTAACCGAAGGGTATCGCTAGGGAGGAAACCGAGCGGGTTCTACACTGTGTGATCTTTCCAGGGCGGGTCGGGATCACGCCCTTCTCTCATGCCCTTCTCTCGTGCCCTGCTGCCCGTGGAAGGTTGTTTTGTAGAGTTGGTAATGCGAAGAGAATTTCATTAATGCTCGGGAGTTACCTAAGTGGCTGGCGGAGTAAATAACTTACCTTTAACTGTGGGTGGTGTCCTGGTCTTTGAGCGACCACGGGCAGAGGGTTGCTGGCGATGCCCCTGAAGCTGTTGGTGCAAGGAGGAAAGGTCGAGGGGTAGTCCAGGAGGAAGCCACATCTGAGCATACTGGGGCCTCCAATCAAATCGTTCCTTCCAGCGAGGGAGGCACCCCTAGGGTGAGGCAAAAGCAAGCCAGATGGTTTTGCACTTGAACGCACAAGGTGAGTGGGCTCCTGGTATATCCAGAGGATCAGAATAGCCTTAAGGGGCAAGGCTGGGGTCTCGTGGCTGGTGGGGGTTGGGGAGGGTGGGGGTGGGGTGATGTAGATCATACGCAGTTACTCCAGTGCTGGCTAGCACCCACTTTTATCTTCGGTTTCCCAGTTCCTGGGAAGAGGGGTACGTTCCAGATGGTTAACGGTACCAGACAGAAGTGGACAACAACCCTGTACTTTTCTGTGCGCTCCTCACAATGACTCACGTTGCTGAAGGCTAAGAGAGTGATTTTAACGCCTTGCTCACCTCGTAAAAATCAGTTTGACGGAGTTAATTACATTAATTTGCCTAATAAAAATATGTAGGCATAATGGCTAGAGCTGGTGAATGTTACCAGTAATGTAAATTAAAAAACCAAGTGCACCATTCCGATAAAACAAGTTAATTTAGTTGACACTGTTCTGAGTTGTAAAAGCACAGACCGGCATCTGAGGGAACACATTTAGGGTTTTTAATGTGGCAATTAAACATGGTTAGGGGGCTATGTAAATTAGCACGTCCGTAACTGCATTACGGTCATCTTCATCTGATCTGGCTGACTTCGTTTCATAGTCATTTGAGGATAGTTAATTCTACTTTATAGTTGCTTACCAGGAAATCATGCCTCATGCTGTGTGGTGAGGTTTTGTAAATGAATTTAAAGAAAATTGTTATTGTTGGAAAAAAATTCCTTGTTTAAGCACCATCTAAAGTTGCTGCCTCAGGGGATTGTTGCTGCATGGTATTTAAAAAAAGATTTTAAATGGGTTTTACAGCTTGCCCGTTTTTCAGCAGAAAAACACAGATGTGTGTATTTAGCAAAAAAAAAAAACAACAACAAAAAACCGAAAACTTGAAATACCATGTCGGGCAAGTCTCTGTCCACATCTCTTTGAAGGGGCTGGTGATTCATCACAGGGCGAGAATGAGTTTGCAGTTCAGGAAGTGCTAGACCGGTCCGTGATAACCTTCTGGTCTGAACACACAGACTGTGAGAATCTTATACAGCACAGGTGGCAAACATAGGTCCTGCAGGCCGAATCCGGCCCTCCACCGTGTTTCATCCGGCCCGGCCTTGTTTCCACCCAGTGGCAGCACCGAGCTCCTTGCCCCTAGTTAAGGGTAGGTACATTCATACAGTCCGAAAATTACATCCGGCCCTTTGAAGGCAACCACAAGGCTGATGTGGTCCCCGGTGAGAATGAGTTTGATGCCCTGTTAAAGCATCTGTAAAAATGACAGATCTTTCTCTCCCTTTTTTGAAACCAGGGTTTTTAACCTCAGCTAGTTTAGAGAGTTAACTAATTTTATCATAGATAATATTGTTTATATGAGAATTCTCCTGCAAAATTTTAATTTTGTATTAAAAAGCAAACATTCTGGACTTGATATCAAATAAGGCATTGTAAAGTCTTACAGTTTTGCTCATATAAGGTTTGCACATTTCGAGTTGGATTTATTCCTACTTGTTCCATGGACTTTTACTGCTGTCTCTAAGAAGATTCTTTTCCCCATAAAATTTGCAATCAATTATTTTTGGGTATAGGGAAGTCATTAATGTTGTTTTTGATCCTGGCCACATTTCTGAAGGTTCTTACTCATTTTAATACCTTTCCAGGCGATTGTGCCTGTCTCTTACGTAGGCATGAGCAAAACCCTACACTTCTCATTTTCCTTCTTTCTTTGGGTAAAACCTCCATCCCCTTCCTCTTGGCTTTCATGGGAAGCTTCCTACTCTTGACCGTTAAATGGAATATTTGCTTTAGGCTCCTCATATGCAATTAAAAGTAGGGTTGTTTCCTCGATTCTCAGTTGGCTTTTTTTTTTTTTTTTTGGTTTTTAGATGTTTATCTTAAAGTGAGGGTTATTAGATTTTAAGTACTTTCAGACTTTGATACTAGGTATTGATAAGGTGAGATAGCAATGGGTATGTTTGTATTTCTCTGTTAAGAGGGTGAATATATTACATAAGTAGCTATGTTTAAATCTACCTGTCTTGCATTCCTGTCATAAGTCCTATTTGGTCACAGGAGATATTTTTTCACTATGCAATTGAGTTTGTCAAGATTTTGTTTAGAATTTTTGCATTCATATATATAAATGAGAACTTATAGTTTTATCTGATATATTTACTTATTTGTATTAGGGATAGTCTAGCCTCATATATACACATTAATCGTAACTATAAAGCGCTATGTTCTATCCTTAATTTATTGTCCACCCTCATGGTACCTATTCTGACCACTGCAACTGCACGTCTACCTGTACCGTCTTACCACCTGCGATCCTGCCAGAGGACCCTATGCGGGCCAGCTATATTCGATACGTCAGATATTTTCAGAAGAAGAAGGGGGAGGGATAGTAATAAAAATTTGTGGATAAAACCATTTTCAAAATTATTGAACATGTAACTGACTATATTTGTGTATGTGGAATCTACTATTACACAAATGTAGAAAGACTGTCTTTTTTCTTTTTAAACTTTTTCTAATGTTTCAACTACAGTTGATATGCAATATCATACTAATTTCGGGTGTACAACCCAGTGATGATTCACGTAGCTTTGTCACATCTCAGGTGTTTGTGCCCATAGTTCCAGCATCCAGCTGAGTGCCTGCGTGTCCACCTTTTACTCTTAAGTCTTGGGGTTACACGTTTGTTGCCTTACTGAGAAACAGAATGATATGAAATGCTACTAAAATGAGGCAGAAAACGGAACTGTTTGGTCAAGTGCCATGTTGAAGTAGGTGAACATCATTTCCCTGAGAAGTTTTGGCCTAATGAGATTCAGTGTTATGTTAGTACAGGTTATGAGCCGTGTTGTGTTACGTACAGGTTAGTACAGTGTTATGCAATAGAACAAACAGCTCAGATTCAACGTTTTGTTAATACATGGACTGAAATATAGAACAGACGTATTGAAGCACAGGGAAGCACACAGGAAGCGGCCTGAAGTGACGTTCATTGGATACAGGTCCCACATGAATGAAATCGCGATGGATGACGTGTCTGCATTTGCTCGTTCCAAAACAGTGGCTTAAACTTTAGCGTAATAGTGAAATAATTAGATAATGATAAAGAACAGCAGTGGGTGCCTCTCTCTTTGCAGTCTCATGTTATGATAGCTGTTCTCGTAGCACTTTTTATCTGTAACGCCCATTTGAGATTTACATATGTCAAAAAGAATAGTTTTTATTTGTATTTTTGCAGCAGAATGGAAGCAGAATGGTGACGGATGATCTTGGTGATGAATGGCTCCTGTTGCTGGTTATCTCTGTGAACTGGCAGTTATCTGTACTGAGTAAGAAAAACGGATGCCGTCCTCATCATTTTGATTTCACGGGTTGGTGCCGAATACAAAATACCATTCCCTCCCAGAATACAATACAACAGTGAATTGACCAAAAGCGGTATTAAGTAAGCTTTTGGGTTGAACATCAAAATCAATACCTGATGGTTGTTAGAAATGTTAGGATTATGATTTTCTCATCAATTTGTGCTGTACTTTCATCTCTTACAATGTAACAGTTGGCCATCTAGCTGAATGACATTAAATGTGACGATGGAAAATGCACAGTCAACTTCTCCCCTAACTCCTCACCCCCAACAATTAGTGCGCGTCATTCTGTTTTAAGCAGGTGGAAACTTTGAGGACATTAGTGGACCGTGGCCTCCAGTACAATTCAGAAGAGTTCAGAGGGGCAGAGGCGAACATCCTCATGGTGGCTGTGAAGAGAGATTTACATGTTTTGGGTTATTTGGGGGAAAATGTTAAATTTCGCATTTGCCGTGAAATACTCTGTCGAAAGGAAATGAAAGTGTTGTACGGTGAGGTGAAGTTCACTTCCCCTCCTAATCAGCCCCGTCAGGTAAGATCCACTGTTGTTAGTTGGTCACATATAGAGAATACCTGTAGAAGATCCAGATCATTAGTAAACGTCTAGAGCTTTCTCCTTTGGAAGGAATACTGTCCCATCGTAATGTACGGGTCACCTGCTGAGTACTGCTCTAGGTTTGGGAACGCAAAGGTGACCCTGCCATCAAGGAGTCAATGATAATAATTTATGATAATATAAGGCATTAATAATTGCAAAGCATTGATGAGTCCAGCACTATGGCTATTTATGCAAAGGTAATGATTTGGAACCTATTTTATTACTTTAATAGATGGCGTCAGGGTTGCCCTTTGGATGGATAACATAGTGTGTTTACCTGGAGAAGAGGAAGCCATGATGCTGAGGGGGTGGTGGGGTCAGAAACTTTGGCCTTGGAGAAGAAGGGATGTTCATGTTGACTTGGACAGGGAGGGGATGTTGTAGGCCGTGAGGAGAGGCCGAGGCTGGACAGGGAAGGGTGCAGAGTGACCCTGCCTGGGGAAGACCCTTTATGTCCCAGGCCTCCCTTCCTGCCATTGCCCTGGGAGCCTGGGCTGTGCTTGGCCATTTCTCTTCCACGGCTCCGAAACCAGTTCTACCTGGTTCCCTTTTTAACCATTGACACCTCCAGGCCCTCCCTGTCTCTCGCTTTTCTCTTTCACACTCGAAATGCTTGTGTTATCCACCAAAAACCAGCCACTTCCCTGCCCAGGATCCTGCATCCTTTTCATTCATAGCCGGGTTCCTTTCAGATGGACTGCCCCCAGGTGTTTACTTCTGCTCCCCTCCCTGGCAACCCCGGACTCCCCAGGCTCACCACCTCATGCCCGCTCATGCCACCCCCCACCCCCACTCCCACCCCCGGCCCATTGGCTGGCCCTGCTGCCTGCATTCCCTCTCCGAGTCCATCCCGTCACCTATGCAGAGAGCTGCGTCACCTGGACCACCTCCTCTCCCTCTTCTCACCGTCACCACTAACCTTGAGGGAGCATTTGTTGGGTGACAGGGACTATTCTGTACTCTCTCCACCTGTCATGTCACTGCGTTGGGCATCCCCGTGCCTGTTTCACAAGGGTACACACTGAGTTCACCTTCAGCCACACGAGGTGAAGGGTGGGGCTGTGATTCAAACCTGGACTCAGCCCACAGCCCATGCTGAACCACCTGTGCACCACAGCGTGAATCCAAACTGTCGCCACTGCTGTCCACCCTGCCTCTGACACCTCTCTGTAATCCGTAGACATGCTTGGTGCCTCCCCGATGGCACTAACCTAGTAGAGCCTTTTGCCCAGGGCTTGCGTGGACCATGACGAGAGCCTCCTTACTGCTCACAGCCTCTGGGCAGCTTCCTTTTTATCCAACCATGTCTGCTCTCAGAATGTCTTCCCAAGTTACTCTAGTCCCTTTGTCAGTTCATCACCTAAGATCCTCATGGCCTCCTAACACTAAGGTGTGTTCGGTTGTCTTCCTATAGCATTTGGAAAGGTCCTTCCTCAGCCTCAGCTTGTTTGGCCTTCTGTTTTCCAGTTCCTTGAAAACAGATGTAGGTGGTGCTGCAGGTGGCTCGAACACCCGGGTCAGTTCATGCATTAAGTCACAGCATCAGAGTGAAGCAGGGGTGCAGAGACCTGTCTCCCCTTCCCACCTCCTGCTCCTGTCAGGTCCCCCCTGCAGGAACCCAGGGCAGGGGTTTGGTTCAGACCTTGCCTCAAACAAGTGCTTCTATTTCTGCAGTCCTCAGTGTCTCAGTGATACGATGATGACCGTAATGGCTTCCTTATTAGAAGTAATGAAGCAAGACGAGCAAAGCACTTAGTACGTGCGTTGGTTCTTCTTGTCAGGATTGCTGCAGTACAGCGGCTGCAACACGTCTAATAGAGAGTAGCTCGGTAATTGGAGTGACTCAACCTGTGTCCTACAGCAAATGTTATAGCTGAGCAAGCTGCACTGGTTTAATTTGAAGATGAGGCAACGGACACGTGAGGGTGTGTAAAACTGTCTCCGAATATTTGTGGGGATGTGGAAAATGAAACTGATTTATTCTGTTGGTTTCAGGCAGCATACCCCAAAAAGCATAAATGAAAGAGTTAAAGTAGGTTTTCACTCGCTGTGAAGAAGTCCGTTACAGAGCCCGTAGCAGGTGTTTCAGTGGGGACCAGGGTTGTCAAATGGGACATTTGTGCCTTGAACGGGGAGTCAGACCTGTTAACCACCAGCCAGAACCTCCACCACTTAATCTCCATGGTGCCATCCGTCTCTGATGTTCTACGAGTCAACTCAATTTTTGCACAGCATGCTATTTTCCAGAATATTCCACCTGGGCCATTTACAGATCACGGTCTTTGTGGTAACCAATTCCTGTAATAAGTTGCCGCCCTCCAGTAATCAAATACCATACACAATTTCTCCTTCTGTGTTTGCCTGCTGCCTTTTCTGTTTCCCAGCGTGTTCACTCTGGCCTTTAGGAATCAATGTCCTGTAAACCCCGGGAGACAGTCGAGTGTTGTCTGCAGCAATGGGGCTCTTCTTGCAGAGAGCTGCTCATTGCGGAGTGGAGGCTAGCAAATTCTGCCTCCGGAGGCCACCGTGAAAAGGCCCCAAGGGCACTGAGCGGTCAGGAAGCCCCGCTGCGTCGGTTTGCTGAGAGAGCGCCGCTCATGGGTACTTTGACCTGACCCCAGCTTAGTCACCCTGCACGTTCGCCAGCATCAGACCTACCTGGGACTTGTAAGGGGTCGACCGACGCTTAAGATCTGGAGAGCATTCTGGATGATCCTCTGTGGAATTCCCAGTGTTCATGCTTAACGTTCCTGTGCAGGGAAAACTCTAGGAAGAATCAGATGTGAGATGGGAGATAGCCAGGATTGATCCCTGCTGCTGCTTCTAACCCCATCCGTTCTTCCCCAGTTTATGGTCCTGGGTTTCTGGGACTCAGATGTTGTTTTGCTTCCTTAACTCCAAAATCTTACAATGTGGCTTCCTCCTGATGCCACTGCCCTCCTATGGCCCTTTGTCTTCAGAACGTCCTGGACTTCCTCTCGCTTGTCAAAACTCTCAAGTACATTAGCTTCTGTTTCTCCTTGATCCTAAGTCATCCTTCCGAAGGTGACAACTGTCTACTTTTATTGGCTCAACTATATCAAACCATGTCTCAGTAGCAATGATTTTTCTTGCCCTATGTATACCACAAAAATACTCTGGGATTGGAATTTGGAAAAAAATTCAGATTTTTGTTCATTGGACATAAAAGGTTTTCTTTCTTTTTCTTTCCATTTACTAGAGTTTGTGGTTCCGTTTAATGTTACAGTGAGCTGTATCTGCACCCTTGCAATTAGAAAGAACTATTTCAGAGAGAGAATAACTGTCTTCCCCTTTCTAGAAGTTCGTGCTGGTGCTGAATGAACCAGGGAGCAGAGAGTTCTGCTGAATCATGGGTTGAACTTGATGTTCTAAGCATTATAATTGCTGATGAATAGTGTCTCAGGAGCCTTCTGTAAAATGATCCATTCTGACATCCAGTGACCTTAAACTAATATTTCTATTATGTAATTCAGTTGCCTCTGTTTCCTGGAGGTAATAACATTAGTTTGTACTGAGGTAGATAATGATTTTGTTAGCAATTTCCTTTGTGGTAAGTGTTTTCACAGTAATTTAGTTTGAAGAAAGGATCGTTTGTACAAATAAAATCCAGAGGAACTCACCTGTCGTGCACCCTGGTCAAGAAGAAAAAGGTATAATCATTGACTTCTGGAACAGTATTCTTGAGACTCAGGGTAAATATCACATTGACTGAATTCATTTTGGGGAAAGCTTGCTGTCAGCTGCCACTCTTTCTGAAACACACACACGCAGCCTATTGTGGCAAAGGGACAAGAGAGTGGAATTGGACCTATTGCTCATTCTCTCATTGGTGGGTGAGAATGTTGTACACCTGGGTTTCTTTATCCTTAAACAAGAGTCATCATATTCACGGGAGCACGTTGTAAGCATCTAGAGCAGCGATAGGCAGAGCGTACGCTGACTTACCGGCACGCCGTGTGCTCTGCCGGTGGCGGCGACGTTCCCGTTCCGGCCCAGGAGCTCTCAGGTGCCGAAGGACTCCTGCGTTATCAAAGGCAACTCAGGTGGTGTTCCGTCAACTTTCCCTGCTAGGTGTATGTGTTGTATTCTGGTTGTTACAGTCACAGTAGATGCGTGAATGCTTTTTTTACCAAAGTGATTGATTGCTCAGAGTACCTAGTCCCTGGTCCGTGCCCGTTAACAGTTCACTGTAACTGGAATGATGGTGGCGGGGGGCGGACAGTTGAAGTTTAGTCTTACATGTCATTGCTTTTTTAAATTTATTTTTTAGCTTATTTTTTTTATTGTTGTCCTAGTGCAGTTGTCTCCATTTCCCCCCAACCACCCGTGCCACCCCAGCCATCCCCACTTGCCACCCTGGTCAGGGTTTTCAGGAACATCTGCAAAGGACACGTGGACAAAACCAAAGGGGGCCGTCTTACATTTTTACCTAAAACACTCACATTCCTGGTAAAATGGGAATGTGCTGAGGAAGGAGCACCTGCTCCCTCCCACAGATTGCTTTTACTCGTTGATCAGGCGCAGCGTCTCCACCCAGTGCCTGCAGGTGCCGCTCTGCCAGACCGCTGTCACTGTGTGTCCACAGCCCGTGGTCCCTGCCACTGTGCTCCTGGTGGCCAGGAACCTGCTCTGTGCCCCAGCTGCAGGCTGGCCCTTCACTGCGGCTCTCCCTGTGCGCCACTGCTCCTGGCTCCTTCCTCCATCTCACCTTGCCCTGTCCCAGCTGCCTGTGCTTGGCCCAGCGGCTCTGCGTGGCCAGACAGCTTCTCTGTGTGTCTGTATCTCTCCAACTGCGTGAGGAGTGGAGCTGTGTTTGTTTCTTGGTGTTCCTGGGGAAGCTTTCAGTGGCCCCCTCGGCTGACTGTCCGTGAGTGTGTGCTGACACCTCTGCTGCTTCTGCTCCTGCTGATGCTGTGAGACTAGAAGGAAAAATCGGCCCCTGTGTGCGTGGCACTTGGCTTTGCCATTTCTCCAGTCACACTGGGTAGCCACGACCCTCCAGGTTTGACAAATTGGAGGTCAGACTTGGTTCTTTCTGCTGAATAGTTGATTTATTCCCCTCCATCTGTTTGTTTATCCACCCATCCACACATCTCTCCACCCAAATAACTTATTGATGCCTTCGTTTAGTTAGTGCCGAGCACATGCTAGAAACCACGGGAAACAGAAAAATAAATCAGTCAATAGGGGATGATTACACTAATTACGTTACTGGCTATTCCTGAATAACTGTTTTCTATCTTCAAGTAATTTCAGAAGCCTGGTAAGTGAATGTTGATGTCACCAAGGTAAATGAACTATTTAATATAAGTATTAGCTTTTACAATTCCTTGCTTTAAAAAAAAAAGAACACTACCATGACATTTTCAATTAATTGACAAATGCTGACCCTTTCTGCATTAGTTATCATTTTAGTGCTCCTATAAAAATCTTACTGAACCAAGAAAATACTGCAGGGTTTCTGAAGACTGAATGTTAAAAATTAAATGATGATAGTGTAGGCTTGCTTCTAAATAACGACTAAAATTTAAAGATGGAGTTTAAACAAGAAGGGAGTGACGAAGGCAAGATACACGTGATGCTTTCCGGTCGATTTCTGACATCATTCTCCAGTATTTTGCTTAGCTCAACTGTGCCAGTTTCTGCTGGACCACCTTCCCGCTTCCGCTGAAAATGACAGAAAACATGAAGGAGTCCACTTCTGAGGGTGACAGCGTTCCATCAATCATGCAAATGAGAATCTGCTTTCTCTAAACCTAGTTTAACGTGGACCTTTAGTGCTGTCATCACAGGAGAGAACCACTGTGTGACTGTGTGAGGTGTTGTTGTGGACTAGCCCTACTGCAGTGACGTCCCAGGGCGCTCAGAGCACCTGGCGCACCTGGAACTGGCAGGACGTTGTCTGTGAGCTTTGCCTCCGCTTAAACGCTAGTGTAGTGGGAGGCTCCAAGAAGAATTTTAAAATAAGGACGGTCGGTTTGCATGAAGATAAGTGAAGAAATGGCTAGAAAATCGGCACCTAAACCGAGCAGCGAGGGCCTAAAAAGATCGGATTAGAAACTGCTGACTTGGAAAACGTTGCTGAAGGCAAACACCGCTGCAGAAACAGTGAACTGGAGAAAACTCGTTCCCTGTTAGAACTGTTGAACTGGAAGATATTATTAGAGAAGCAACCCCCAAATCAAAGGTAGATTTAAAAAAATGGAAAAGTATAAAAATGTCGTTGAGACTGAAAGGTAGGTTGAGAAGTGCTGTCGTAGCTGAAAGTACCGGGAACGTTTTGAACACATACTCTCTATCTCCCATTCACTTTTAAAATAACTTCTTAAAATGCAGTTATACAAGCAGACACGAATGAAAACATTCTTAACTAAAACATTCGAACATCGGCAAGGACATACTGATTTAGAAAATAGAAGTACCGCTTTACTCTTTGTAGCCGATCCCAGCTCTTCCCACCCTGTGGGGGACCCTCCTCCATCTGGTGTGTACCATTCCAGACCTTCTTTCCGAGCATGCACGGAAAATGTGTGCACCCGAGTGGGAATACGTAATTTGTTTTTATAAGAACAGTCAAATAGTTCACACTATTACGCACCCTAAAAAGTCACAGCGATGTGTCTCCCTGGAAGCATCTGGGAGCTGATGAATTCAGGCGGGAGCACACGGGGGCCTGTGCGCCGTTAACCCTGATGGGTGCCAGCAAGGCCGCCCTCCGGTCCAGCTGCGCCGTGCCCCATTCCAATGAGCGTGTGTGAGAACGCCAGCTTCCCCCCGTCCCCCCCGCCCCTGCTCTCTCTGACACAGGATATTGTGAAGCTGTGACATTTCATCGTTTCATGGAAAGGACATTTTGATATTTTTTTGTGCGTAGTTTATTAGCGATATTGGACATCTCGTGTTCTTATGTTCTTTTTCAATTTCTTCCGTTAACTAAATGTTGGTAGTTTTACCTACTTTCACGTTGTTCTACATAATAAAAACCGCTGGCCTTCCATCTGTTTCATGTGCTGTAAATGTCTTCTCCTTGTCCGTTGGCCATCTAGCTCTGTTATGTTTCCACTCCGTTGACAATTGACCTTTTCATGTGGTCCCGCTGAGTTCTGAGAACTCTCAGGTTTGTCATGATGTGGGCTCTTGCCACTCACCCTAACACCCGTGTTTGCTCTTACGAAAGACGTGCATGCCTCCATCAACTGCAGGTTCAAAGCCATCAAAGAGAGAAGGTGCGGGAGGCAACACAGCTTGGGGTTGTCTGCTTCTGTCTCTCCAGCTCCCTGTGCCCGTGTTAACACCGAGGCTCCAGGAGAGCCTTAGTTAGTATGTGGGAGTCTCTGCTGAGCTCACAGGACATGGCCTGCAGCGACCTGTCCCTGCCTCTGGGTCAGAGGCCCAGGAAGCTGCTGGTCATGGTTAACATTAATAGCCGTGTGACCCAAGGAAGGACAGGCCTGTCTCTGGGTTTCCGTCATTACCTGATCAGTCTCACTTGGAATGGACCCACCTTTCTCTTTCTGTTTCCTTTGTGACCTGATAGAAAAATGGAGAGAGATGGACTAAACAAAGTAGAGGATAAAAAGCAGATGCATTTAATCGTCTGGTGTCCCACATACGGGGGCAGTCAGTGCCGAGTTGCTCAGGGAGTCCAGGTCCCAGGAACTCTTGAGCTGTGAAAACCAGGCAGAAAACACAACATGGACGTGGGCTTCTGCCATGCCTGGGCACTCTGGCTGTGCATGCGTGCGAGGGACACCTGCTGTGGACCACTTTTATTATTCCGTATGCCTTCGCGAGCCGGGGTTTTATTCCTGTTTTCATTCTTGCAATTTCATTGATAGGAATGCTAAAGGCTATGAATTTTCCTCTGTTCAGTGCTTTGAAGATATGTGATATGTAGCCTAATGCAACATATGTGACTTGTTAAAAATAATATATAGCATTATTATTTTTAAAAGATTTTTTTTAGTTTTTATTTACCCTTTTCACCCAAGAAAAATTTGAAAAAGATTTTTGAAATTTCCAGGTAAAAAAGACTTTGCCAAAATTGCTTACATAATTTCCAGTTGTATTTCATTGTGATTGGTGTTACTTATATTTCTAGTTGTTAGAATTTACTGTTATTTTCCCTGCGACCTAACATCTGATCAGTTCCATGGTGCTCCTCATGCATTCGAGAGGAAGGTTTATTTTCTACTTTCAGTGGGTAGAGTTTAATATACAGTAAAAACATCTATATTATTGTATGTTTTGGGTTTATGTTTAGGGTTTTAGTTTTTAATTTCTGTTTCATCTACTCAGTGATGGTCTGAGGATATTAGTTCAGCTCTGAGTGTTGTTACATTCTCGTTTTCTTCTGTTTTGCCAATTTTGTGAGGAGGGAATAGACTTTGAATCAGCCACACTGTTTAGGTTCTCATTTTCAAATTTCTCTTTATAGCCATTACTTTGTTTGGCGCGGTTTTTGGTGACTTGGGATGGTCATGATATTCCTAGTTCACGATGACCCTCTTCTGTCCTGGAGGCAAAGTCTTTACTGGAGACAGTGTGGCCTTTGATTAGTCTTGTGTCCGATTTTTGCATCTTCGTTCATTGTGTGGGACTCTAAATGTCCCGCCTGGATGCTTCACCTCTGCCTAGTTCCTTCTGTTTTCACTCTCTTCTCCCTCCAAGGCGAGAAGCCTTGTGCTGTCCCATGTGCCCCTTCAAGCCCCTGCTCTGTTCTCAGTACCGTTACCTCATTGCTGACTGTTCGGTGTCATCTCATCCAGGACCGACTTTCTCTTTCTGGCAGAGGGTTTAAATCACGCTTCGGCCTGCCATGCACTCCCCTCGTCTTCGTTTTGGTGTAATTTCTCCTGAACGGCTCTTGGTCTTCATGGAATTTTGTGCAGGAAAACGGGGTGCGCCTTGCTGGGACTTAATACTTATTTTTTATCCTTACAAGTAATTTGAAGTTGAGATGTTTCTGTCCTTTACTGAGGCTGAGGTCATGAGTGTGAGTAGTTTTGTTTGTTCTTTCTGTTACTTTCATTTTTCCCAGGATGTGTTGGGACTTTGAGATTCATGCCGTGGCCACCGCGTTGGCTGTCCAAAATCTTCTCCATCCATGCAGAGCACCCAGCATCCTGTAGTGACTGGAATGCTTCCTGATTTTGCTTATGATGAAATCCCAATCTTGAAGCTATATGAAAGCTTTCCAAAAGATGAGAAGATATTCTGAATTATTAAATTTATACACCACTGGCTTTATCAGACACAGTCTGAGCAGGTTAGAAAAAAAGTGGATTTTGAGGTCTTACGAAGGTCTTACTAATGTGAAAATCAATGGCTTTTTGTCTGTCTGTTATTAATGTTTAAAGTCCCTAATGCGTTTTGTGAGGCTAAATGATAAAAGAATGATCTCCTCTTTAAGTGTGACTGCTGTCTTTTTGCTCAGATCATCTGATACAGCTATGTGGGTTTTATATTAAGTCCAAGGACACGTGGAAGTTTCATGTGGAGTAGTTACACAGGAATTTGCTGAAGCACTTACTCTGCTGTTTAATGACAAGCAATTATCCACGTTTCTGAGGCCATACATCTCTCTCTGTCCTTCAGCGTGGTGAGTGCCCTACCCATTGGCATGCCCATTTATTGTGCTACAGGGCCCACACCTCTAACGCACATAACTAAGTCTATGCTTTGCTGCATTTGGGCTTGTAAAATCTAAAGTCATATTTTTTTCTAATGGCCAATTTTTTTTTTTTTGTATTCTTCAAACTTTGTAATGCTTTTAGAGCCCGTGGCTTCTGAAATTATTTTTGTACCAATTAGGAGCAATAAGGGACTATTACCTTCTTCCAGGGGGAAACGGACTAATCCCAGAAAGGCATTTCTAATGAAAATTCTGTGGGCTTCTCTTCTGTGCTCGCTGCCATAAATTCCATGGTGACATGTCATAATTGCAGTCATGGTGTTTAAGTGATTTTTCCTGAACGATACCCATTTTTGAAGCATTTTAATACTCCTTTGTAATCAGCTGAGTTGAAAAGATCCCCAGCTGTATTGACAATTTTCAAAATAACTTGTAAGAGCTTATAAGAGAATAGCCTGAGAGGGGTGTTCCAATGACGCCCCTTTGGGAAACCACGTGAGTTCTCAGCGAGGCTGCTTCTTTGTACTTTCCCCGGTGCTGTTATGGCTGAGAGGTCACGAAGGGGCTTACTGCACTTATCTGTTCATTCTCCAGCTTAATGAGGGAAAGACAGGAAAATAGGTGCATTTCCTTGCTGCACAATGCTTTACTCTCATATTTATTTCCATATGTTATGTAGCTACTGTGTTGACCTCCCCCCACAGGTGGCCATGTATTGGTTAAAACCCCATTTCCACACTGAAATCAGGATCTTCTCTGCACATGCATATGGGGACATCATTTTCCATATTCTGTGGTCCATGTTTTTCTGCTTCCATTTCTGACCTCCAGCAATTTGTGGCTCTCTCCTTCTACCTCTTCACGTATCTTGGTAAAACAGAGGATTTGAGGATAGAATTTCAATTATCAAGATATCAGAAGATTGCTTTCTAGCTTCTGACTCACCTGTGAAAACAGTTAACGATTTTTTTCTTGCATTTAGAAACTGCATAGGTGGGCTAATGTTCCCATATTTGTTGAGCTTTTGTTTGTTTGTTTATGGCATGTCTGTTACGTGGCAGATGATGGAAGTCAAGGTTAGTCTTCCAGAGTGTGGTGAGGCAGGTGGGTACAGGAGCAGTTGAGGACGACCCCTGGCAGGAATGGCGGTCATAGGTGAGCGAAGTGCGGAGAGTAGAGGGCCCGCTGCTCGCAAAGCCACAGACATCATTGTTGCTGCAGCACCTTCGAGGAAGCTGCACCAGGACTCACAGCCAAGTTGAGGGACAGCTCAGATAAAGCAGGTGAAATGAGTCATTCTATTTAGATAACTTGCTTTTGTGTAAGTTTGAAGAATTGGTATCTTTGGTTACACTTTTCTATATCCTAGTTATGTTTTCTGGCTTGAGTTTAGGAGCTGTCTACGTGATTAAAAATAAGAAATACAAAGTGTTAAAATCTACAAGTTCAAAGGTATAACTGATTTTGTGCCTCAACATGCAGATGCCCATTTGCCCTGTAAGTAGCTGTACAAGGCCGTTTTCTTATGTGACAGTTACTGAAATGAAAGTGCTGGTGTGGCGTGTCTGATTTGAGCTAGGCAATGGCGCTGGGCTACTGAGGAAGCAAAAGTTTGCAGACAATTCTCTTTCAAAACCCAATGCTGGGATTTCTTTATGCCTAAATTCCACAGCATAAGATTTTTCCAGATGCTTCTGTGTTTTCGAAAAAGTCACATGCTACATATTTATATAGGTTTTCTGAACACTTACATTATTTCTTTTTGTTTTCCAAAATTTATTTGAAAAGACTTTGGTAGCTTACTTAAATCGTATGCTGTGTTATGTTCCTCCTGCAAGTAGGTTTAAGCCTTTGTTGGTTCATACACATATAATGTCTAAAATGATCCATACTTTCCAATATGAGATAGTATACTGAAAGTATAAATTACATAAAGTAAAATGCGTCTAAAAACTGTAAGTGATTAAGATTGGTACATGAACAGTTTAAAGTTGTAATCTTTATTTTTATTGTTTTTCAAATAGCGACTGCATTGACAGAGAGATCTCTTCAAGTGGCGAAAACTCTTGAGTACAAAGTAAATTAGTACAATAGAAAGAGTATGATCCCGCCTCAGTCACAGATTGTATGAGTTTTTGTAATTGAGCCTGGGGCTCCCTGAGAGTTTGAAACGGAGAGGAATCTCATACACTTGGGCTTACTCACCAAGGAAAGGCTACACTTGTAAACAGACTCACAAAGGGTGTTGGACGGGGAGCAGGTTACCTTAAACCATGTCCGCAGTAAGTCCCAGGGCGTCCTTTGGAAATAGGATAAGAAACACATCTCAGAAAGGCCAAGTTTAAACTCTGATGTTATTGGGAGCCCATAATATTTTCCGTCAGTCAGATAATTTAAAAGGGTTAACAAACTGCAAACAATTCAGATGTGAAGAACCACCTTTCTAAGCTTTTCTAGCTCAGCTCACTTAGTAAGGCAATAATCTAGTTGTGTCTTAGTATTGCTTAGACCACTGTGTTTATTGTTAATTTTAACGAGTTCAAATATTTATACTAGTCCTTGCCCCACATGTACAAGATCATGGTAATCCTCATTTTCACTACTCTGCAAATACTGTTACTATACCTAATTAATTTCAGTTCAGAGAAAAGCAATTTGGGATTAGACATTTGAAAACAAGCATGGTACTTAACAGGTTCATACTTACAGAAGAGAATAACAACGTTCTACCTCGTCACACAGTAACTCTGTAATGCCATCTAATATTCAGTCCACAAGCGTCTCCAAAATACCTTTCGAAGTGTTTTCTTTCTGGTACCACCACCAAAGTTCCCAAGGTCGTCATGTCTTACACATTTTTCCCCAAGTCAGTACCACTTTAATAAGATATGTGGGACCCGCTATAACAACGGCTCTTTTCTGCATGGATTCAGATGCACAGCAGACCAGTCGTGTTCCCTGACACTCAACAGTCACGTTCGGTGAGGGCCTGTCAGTGCGTCCCTGGGCACTCACTCGAAGGGGCCTCCCTCGAACCCCCCCGTGCAGAGCCTTGCGCAGAGAAGAGGCTGAGCACCAGGAAGAGAGACTGCTGTGAGCAGCGGTTTTATTTCGTTATCTTTGGTAAACGTGCAGTTTCTCCCTTCCTCATACCTGGCGCTGTCCAGTGGGCACCACATTCTGCCGATGGTACAAAGTTTATGGATATAATATAGCAATATGCAGTGGAAGCCATCAGAAAGAGTTTAATAACAACTAGGAGATAACTAAATCTGGAGTGTTGATGGACTCTCTGAAAGACATTTGGAAACTACTCAAACATGAAATGTTTTACTCGGGCAAGGGTGAAAGGAATTTGTATGTACCGGTGAAGGCTTTTCTAAGTCGCTCCAAGGTCACTCTCTTTCTGTTGCTATCTTTAAATTCTGCAAAGCGTTGTGAGCCGCATCACTCTGTGCATGGCCACAGGAGGTCCCAGGGCCGTGACAGACCACAGTGGGGCTGGTGGGCAGTTCGGCGAGACGCTGATCCTGTCCCTGGGCTCCCAGTTCTTCTGCATCCAAGTGTGTTATATTAAAACCTAGTTCCTCAGCGACTTCATTGAACAGTTGGATGCAATCCCTATTGGAACACCCAGGAGGCTTCTTTTCAGTAGGGCGGTCTTTTCACCAGGAGACTTCAAAGAATGCCAAGTACTCCCTAAAGAAACAGGGCTCCATGGAGAGATGTTGCCGAATTGGTGAGAAATTTCTCAGCAGCGTTTCCCTTGGTTTGTTGTTTGGAGGTCCCCTCTGCAGTTTCCCTCACGGACCTTTATTTGCCAATCATGGCAGATTCTCTCCTGGGCACGGGTCCTCCCTCCTGGGGAAGGGCGGCCAGGAAGTCCAGCCACGAAGAGCCAGTTCCCGTAGTGCTCGAAAGGGGATTAAGCTGGTTCTTCAGCCGCTTGGAAGGGTCAGGCATTGAGGGGTCAGGAGCTGCAAAGCAGATACCGGCACTGGCTTTCCAAGTGTCAGTGGCAGCCTCTGCGGCCCTTGGTCCCACCAGCTTCTTGCGGGTGCCTTCACCTGTGCAGATTCTGTTGCCTGTGGCCAGTCTGAAGGGGAAGGTGGACACACGTATTTGCACACCAAGTCTTCGCATTCCTGAACCCTCCAGGATGACCTCGGTCTTCGTGCCAAAATCTCGTGATACCTCAGTCTGCGTTTTCCCAGCTTCGGCTCTAGTCATCTCCTGTGCACTGGAGGTCCCCTGCGGCCAGGCCAGCACTCGGCCCTGTGACAGGGTGAGGAGGGAGGCTGCGGTGGGTGGAAGAGGGTACAGATCGCCTCCTATCTCCCGGGGTGGCCCGTCCTGGAGGGGTGCTCCGTGCCTTCTCTCTCTGATCTGCCTCCATCCCATGCGTATTTTTGAATAAAACCCAGGGCTTTCCGTTTGGCGTCTATGACTGAATAAAGAAAGCTGACTCTCTCCCAGGGAGTATCTTTTGTTGTTAAAAAGTCGGGGTGTTTCCCACCAAATCATAGCAGCATGTAGAGCTGAAGCCCCTGGTTTGCCCCCACTGTTAATCCAAGTGGGGTCGACTGCAGAGGAGGGCACGTGGCCCAGCTCCTTCCTTCCCCTCCCCAGGCCCCTCTCCTCCACTTTGCACTCTCCCTTGGACACCTGCTGTCCTGTTCAGGGGACAGGAATCCCCGTGGCTCAGGATTTCTGAACCCGGCAGTGTGAGTATAGACAACCGGAAACTGAGCCTTCTAGGACATTCACTTCTGCAGGGAGAATACATGTTCACAGTTTTGGAATTATAACTATGATGTCTCAGATGAAGAAATATTTTAATTCTAATCTTTGGTTTTCATTAACATTTTTTCTATGGTTTTAGGAAACATTTTTTGAAAATGTAAATTTGTCAATTGTTTGCTGAGCATTCTTACTGTTTTTGCACTCTGACCTTACATATGGACTGTTTATCTTCTAAACTGAAGTGTGATGATGGATGAATTGCTTTCAAAATACCTAACATAAAAAAACTCTACAGGATACTTTTCTTCACATCTTTGTAAACCTGAAAGTAATAGGAAGTGAGGAGAAATTTACTCTAGTTTGATTGGGGGATTTTGTGAAATGTAACTTTAAAAACAAGCACTGCACGTAACTTCAGCATAGCATGTTTTACCAAATGTGACGGCAAAGCAATATGAAATTATGCATTGCATTGTTGTGCACTGTTCAGGTGTGGGCAACACTACATTGTAGTTTAAATTAAAATTTCGGCAGATTATTCATGTAGTAAAGTGTCACAAGGTTCAACATCTCTACTAAAGAAACGCCAAGGACACTTTGATCTACCCCTTGAACCATGCCGAGGAATAGTATCAGTGTGGGCAGGGGTTCGAGGGCTGAGGAGCTATTGTATCCTTGTGGCAGGATGTAAAATCCTTCTGTCTTTTTGGAGGGTAATTAGTAGACATGCATCAGAGAAAAAGCAACAAGTGAAAAACAGACTCATAGACACCGACAGCACTATGGTGGGCGGCTACCAGAGGGCAAGAGGGAGGGCGGGCAGGGTAAAGGAGGTCAAATATGTGGTGTTGGAAGGAGACCAGACGTTGGGTGGTGAGCACACAGTATAATAAATGGATGCAGGTTGTAATATGAAGTTGTACACCTGGAACTTATGTAACATTATTAACCAGTGTCATCCCAATAATTTAATTTAAAAGCTATATAGCTTTTGACTCAGTATTTGTACTTGAAGGGATTTCTCTTAAGGAAATAATCAGAGAGCTACACAAATAATAACATGAAGTATCTTATTACAGAAGGGTTTATGTGCTAAAACATTATGTAAAGCCTAAATGCAAAAGTAATGGAATGATTAAAAATATTTTGATAGGTCGATGTGGTTATCACAATATGCATTCATTTAGAATTATACTTTGGAATTTACTGATATGGTAAAAAATCTACAGTAATCACATTAAGTGAAAAGAGAGGAATAGAAACGCGCATTTATTTTGCTGGCAATCACAATTGTGTTTTTTAGAAAAAGTGTCTACATACAAGAATATCGGAACAAAATGTGCCAAAAGATTATCAATTTTTACTTATAAAGATGACAGATTTTTGAAATGGTCCATTTTTATATACTTGTTGAACTTTCCAAAGTTTCTAGCACTGACAATCAGTGTTATTTTAAAAAGTAAAAATTTATATGTTTGTGTAAAAAAGCCGTCACAGTTAGCTCACAGGTTATATACCTATTCCAATGTGTATACATTGTTTTGTGGCTAAAAACCTCAGATTATCTTTATCTTCTGTGGACTAAGCCATTGTTGGATATCACACTAGTAAAATAATATCCACTAAATATTCCATTCTCTATGGAATGGCATTTGTAAAACTCACAAATTTAGAGGACACAACAATGTCAGTGAGTTGAAATGAATGAAATGGCATCCCACACAGGTACCATCATTTGCATATTAATTTCGGTTCATGTTTTTATAGATGTGACAGACTTATCTTCGTCACATTTGATTAAAAAAAAAAACAACCAGATTGTGAAGCAAGCGAATGTCAAGTGGTTGTTCCTATAGAATCTCAGCCTCCAAATCACATCCTTGACGCGTGTCTGCCTGTCACACTGAGTTTTGGTTCATTTGCCTTTTATTGTTTTTCTTTAGAATAAAAATAAATTTTTTATCGCAAAAATTGTATAAGTGAATAAATAGGGAGATAGTTGTTGATATTGAATATTTATTTTTAACTATGGAACATTATTTTCTTTTAAATTGAAATTTCTCAGAAAAATTACATTTAAATTCAACATTAATGGCATATAATCTTAAGTGGATTTTGTCATTTGGGTCCTGCACATGTTGTTAAAAATATCCAATGGCTGTCATTTAAGTTGACATGCCTCCACTTAATTGAAGGGACCTCTTATGAATTATGGTCTGTAGGTGACAACTTGGTTTTACCTCTTTTTCTAGGCATTTCCTCAGTAGCATTCTCTCTATTGTGGTCAGTTTTTGCCAAATTAAATTGTATTTCATCCATGGTTTCAAATGTGTTTGTGTGCACAGTCGACTTCTGACTTACTCCTCATTTCATCTGTCTTTCGTGCTGCCTCTCT